>BLFK01000328.1:59780-99907 GCA_014634185.1 Astreopora myriophthalma | reverse complement strand
CCAGACCCCCTCAGAGCTTGCTTGCACCCAGTGGGCACTCACTGGAGTGCCTACTCCTTGCTTCTCTTACCCTATTCCACAAAAACGTTTTGAGAAGGTGCTGCACCTTCCAACACTGAATTCTTGACAAATTAGCTGTGTTATGCAATAGTGTCAATATTATCACTAAAATCTTGAGCATGATAGCAGTGGGAAATAAAATTAATATTCTTTAAATGTCGCGACATTTTCATGCTTTCTTTATTCTTATGACCAGTGTGTTGAAATGCAAACGTTAATGCTTGTCCAGGGGTTGTTGCTGGCTACTTTCACAGCTACAACTACCTGGTAAAGAAAGGGCCTTTGTTTCTTACATTCTCCATCTGCTTAAAATGTTTTTGAAAATCATACTTGTCACAGTTCAAGCCTTGGAAAGGTTCAACCGTTAAGGCTGTTTTTCACTAGCAACGGAGTTGGAGCAGTCACAAGAGTGCTTATGGGAAAACCACACAACAGAGCCATAAGCAGAGTCGTAACGTTGACTGAATCAGAGTCACAAGAATCAAAACGTTGCCATTTTCTGATGAATCCCCTTCTCACTTCATTGCTTATTATCGAGTGAAAAAGGCATTGTTGGTGTCTAAAGCAGAAGAGGAAAATAATAAGCAACCCTCCAAGTTAACTTTTTTCCTTAGTGGCCATTTGGCCACTGAATATTTTTTTTGGTCACCAGTGAAAATTTTGAGTCGCCAAAATATGCAAATTAGTTAATGAATAACAATTAACTAATAAATTTATATAAAGTAATAACTGAATCAAGTGCTATCCCTGAGCCACTAAGTAAATTGAAGTAGTTCAATAAAAAGTGATTCACATAATATTTTATTGTTGATTATCATATAAAAAGAACCATCAGATCGTCAGCTAAAATGTACATGAAGCCACAGCATTGAGAATGAATTGATCACAGTTCCATTCACACATTTCACATTGGCTTTCACTTTTAATACATCTTAGTCGCCGGACTGGTGACTTCCGATTCAAGTTAGTCGCCAGCTCCAAAATCCCAGTCACCATGGCGACTAAAATGGTCGCAACTTGGAGGGTTGATAAACCAATCGCAATGCTAGATTTCTTGCACTGTCATTGGCTTATTCTCCCACTTCTGCTTGGAACCTCTTCTGGTTACCATTCTGACTCTGTCACAATTGAAAACCAGCCTTTAAGCTCTGTAATCAAGTATATTTTCCTGTGAGATGTACTGTACAAAGCTGTATCATGAGAAACCTAATGTTTACTGTAAGCATTTGACATCTCAGAACATTCAAATGATGTCCCTGACATAATTAAGTATTAATAAATTAACTATTTATTCGACCTACCTGATCCAGTTCCCAGATGAAACATGACATTAGAATGTTCTATTCCTGATATCTGCAAGAAAAATGTCAAAAAAATGAATTATCTGTGATCTGGGACATGCCTTGCCTTGATTTCAAATGGGGGATAACACCTCATCTGAAATCAGACACTTCAGGTAATTTGCTAGTATGTGGACAGGCATGTGAGACACATGTGTATGATATCTTTAGGTAGAAAACATTTTTGGAGCGAACTGAAGGGTAAACTGCTGAAAATAGCTACTCATTTTTCACTTATGAATACGGGTCTCCTTTCTCAAAAAGTGGAGGGAGGACATATGCAACCCATTCAACCTTTGTGTGGGTGCACCCCTACTGATAATGTCGTGCCCGACTCGCAAGACTGGTATTCTGTCAAGAGAAACATCAGACAGATCACACAATGAAATAATTAACAGGTCTAATTTTAAAATTACCTAGTCACTGTCTGAGTTAGATCTTGCCAAATACAGGAACATGTGTTCCACAAAACTTAGCTGCATTCACTTTTAAAGGGTTTGCACAACTGGGACTCCATACTAGACAGTGTTTAACTGCATCTCTCAAATCCATCCCGGACTTAAAATCAAAATTGCTTACTGTTTGTTCAAGAGTGTAATAATTTGATGATTGCAATTCCATAAATGCATATGAGGCATCCATCTGGTAATCTGGAGATCCAGGTTGAATTCCTCAACTTGAGCTACATTTTCACTTGTCTACTTAGTTGTGTTAATTTCTGTTACCAACATAACTTTATATATATTACATATATATATATGTAAAAAAACATGTATATAAAAAAACATGTATGTATACAAACATACATTTCTAAATTTGAGATTTCAGGATGGGGTGAGTAATTTTGAGAACTAAACTGTATGGATAAGAGAATAATATTGTTATCAAATCTTTCATCAGCTGCCAGGCAAGTAGTGCTACTTCTTGAAAAAAAAAATGGTTTACTGGACAAATTATAAAGAAAAGACATGTTCAAATTAATAAGGGCATGTTTAAAATGTCAGTTTTTAAAACTCCCCAACTTTTCCCTGGATTTTGTATAATACAAGCAAAATTGCAGACAAAATATGTTAGACAAAGTAGGGGCCTTCGTCCTAACCCCTCACAGCTGTGTATTTCCAACCATCTGTCTTTTCCAACAGTACTCAGCTTCCAACTCAAGTGTTTCTTCTCGTGTCCTTCCTTTAATTTTTCACAACTCACTGCACACTTTTTGCCTTGTGTTAAAACCTCAGCACCACTGTCCTTTTTCTTTTCCCTTTTTTTTTTCTTACTTGATCAATTCTCCCTTGACTTTTCCCCGCACCCCTTCCAAATGTCTGTTTGCCCTAACTCAGAATGAAATTGCCCAAAATAATCTTTGTCATTCACCGTTCCTTTGTTAATCACAGGTATGGGGACTAGCAGAGCTGACAGTTTACTAGTCCAGGGAAAGCTCAGTCACACCTTATTAGCCTTGTTCAGTAATCCCTCCCTTTAACCGTGATTGTTGTTTTGGTTCGCTCAAAAAAAAAAGTGTTACAACAAAAGTCATACAGGTCACCAAGTTTTTGTTTTTCATCTTTTGTCAAAATTACCTAGCACAGTGTACTTACTAGTCCTGTGAGTAGTGGCTGTAGCTTTTTACTTGTTCAGAAGCATTTTATTCTTGTCCAGTATTATGGACTACCACAAAGGTCGAGCACTGATCAATAAATTTGTTAGTTTTACTTTTCACAGGCCATCACTATGTGTAATTTAATCAACTTGTTGACGATACACATGGAAGATTCGTGAGCAAGGCAGCTGCAAATATTTTCGTGCAACAAAACAGGAACTGTTAATGTGGATGGATGGTGTGAAAAATTCCCTGGTCTTCCCTGGTCATGGGGACAACACCTGAAATCAGTGCCGTAAAGTACAAGTAAAGCTGATTTCTAGTACAGGAGAATATAGTGTGACTCAGAAACATTAACAAGATTTTCATCGTGGAATAAAAATCCGACGCGCGCCGAAAGCTCTTAGACAAGCACGGGTTTCGCTTTTGGGACACATGTGAAACGCCTCTAGAGCACGTGTATTTGTAGTCTCAATTTTGTTTCTCAATCGAGACACAGTATGTGTTTACGCTTTAAAGCACCTTCCTTTTTCTTATGCCTTAACGCACAACGTTCATAAACACAGACAAGGTCGATTTAAGACATCCCACAACAACAGTATTCAATTTCATCTCTCGGCGAAGCGCGCATGGAACAGAAGTTGTTTTTTTTTGCGAGTTCATTGAAGCGTGTTCTTAAATGGAAATTCACAAAAGGCTTGAATGCAGATTTTTTTATCCCAAATGAATAAGCGGTGGCTCTTGTATATTAATACTATTTTGGTGAGGTTTGAAACGAATTACTGTACAGTACACAACCCAGGAGTCACGATGTACTGTCCGATTCAGCCGGTCGACTCACTTCAAATCACAGGACTCAACAGCGATTTGCGTTTGAAACTCGCCGCCGAGTCAAATAGTACTATTTGTAAATACAGCTCTAGGACTCTAAAACCTTTTGACATTTGGTGGCACTTTACCAAAAGGAGGTATTCCAAATACGCTATTCATTTCACACATTTATATTCAAGCGTGCTTATCACACAAAGCTACAAAGGGCTTCAGCAGTGTTATTATTAACCGAAGGCACGAAACCACAAATACAATGAATGCTTTCTTCTGAGTACCTCGAAAAGTAACCAGGCAGTTAAGGAACTATGAGACAGTTTTCCAATAACTTTTTAGAGCTAAATTTCCTCCAGTTCAACAATAAATTGGCCGAGCCTAATCATGCATACCAAACTTGCATGTAACTCGACAACACGCAAGACCAGGCAGTGTGTTGAGAAATCGAACCGACGCCTCGCAAATTGTTACAAAACATCGCACTTACCAGCATAAAGCTATTTCGCCGGCCATTCGGGTGCTCCTTGGAGAGCTTCGAGATAATCGTCTCGAGGTTCTGCCTAGGAATAAACAAGAAACTATCAGAAAAACAGTCAGTTTCCACGCCGAACATGTGCGCGCTAACACCTATCCATTGTTTTAGCCTCAAAGGTAATCACTTCACACAAACAGCGACTTAAGTTTAACTGCAAATCGAGTTAAAAGTACCCCTTCCGCGTCTCTCCGAATTCTCCCATGACAGTCCCTGGTCCGATGGTGTTCTGTTCTGTGGCTGCGGTGAATTTCAGGACCTTAACACGGGATTATTGTACGCGGCGAAAGGTCAACATCTCTTATGTCGCTCCACCATATTTCCTTGCATTCCTGGTCGCTCTGACTGGAACCCTGGTCAGCGGTTGCACCCTGTCACGCGAACTTAACACGCAAAAAGCAGACTGAATTGGGAAGACTGGGGTGAAGTCACGCAAATACCAGCCGATCTCTCACGTTAGGACAACGTCAAATGGTTTTTGTACCCGTGAAAGCTTCATTTTGGGGTACAAACGTAGTTTTTTTAAGAAGAAAAAGAGCTTAGAATCGTGGTAGATCCTTGTTCTGTCTTGAAATAACGGGTCGCGTGATCTTACCTAATGGGGTGAGAGGTGACGGCACGCAATTCCTAATTCGGTGACACGAAAACAGCTCGACTGCTAAGTAACGCGGCAAATGAGGGCAATAATGAGGAAGATGCATGTTAGCGGAAATTTATACGATTTTATCACTTGAAAACTATTCAGAGCTCATCGTTTGTCAATCAACGTCTTGTTTTAGTCGAGATCTTGTCAGCTTACTCAAGTTGAAAAAATCACACTGGGAGGAAAATACAAAATATATCGATAAAAAGGTTGTGATGTATACAAAATATATAAAATATAATACGTTACTTAATAATGTTCATCGGAAGTTTTGGTCAAAAGCTGTCATTCTTAAAACTTCGTTCACTTATGGGAGGTTAAAGTCACTTTACATAGCAAATAAGGGACCCGCAGTAAGTACTGCTTTACCAGGGAAGCTTTCGTTTGAATCCTAAACGCTTTTAGATTTGACAAGACAGCTTGAATAGCACAATAAATAGCACCACGGAAAGTCCTGCTCAGTAGCTTTCATGTACATGGGTAACTAACTGCGCATTGCGAAGAGCTACAGACATCTTGTACAGCTTTTACTTTTGACGTCGTAACTATTTTTCCTTTCCAATATCTTGGCAACCACTTTCCCCAGGAAAAAGTTAAATTATTGAAATTGTCACGGCGCGTATTTTGGTATTGACACGGACGCCATAGACTGAAAAAAAATTTACAGATGTACGTTGCTCGATTTAAACGGGAAAAAAGGCCGGCACACAGAAAGTGGATTTCTTGACACTGTAGAGCTGTCGATTTACGGGCACAACTGACAACGGAAGTCGAATATAATATCACCTCTAACGTGGTTTGACAGGATAATTGCATTCTCAATGAAAACCAGGAGAGGTGTTAAGTTGTGGATATTTGACGGTCATGACAGCCTTTTAAATTTCAGAACAAAGGAGAAGACTTCATTTTCCGCTGCCATATGCAAGTAGTCACGGATAATATGGAGCATGCTTGTCTAAGAATAGAAAACTATCGATACTTCGGCGAAAAATGTCACGTTTAATTTTATAAACCTGTTCGCTTTTTAGCCGGGGTAACGCAAGCCAACGTTGATGCAGGAAATCGGTCGGCAGAAGATAGACGGGAGGAAAAAGTAGTGGGTGGTTTTTACCAGTGACGGCGGTGAATGTCAATTCTTTTGTAGGTCGCGTCTGCGGTTTGAAAGAACAAAGACTTTTGAAAGCTTCTTGCGCGCGGTCTGTCTCATTTCCTCGAAATCGCTCGAATACAGGATACGGGTGGTGTTACATTGTGCAATGTTTCACTCATCTCCTAACGCGATCACAAACCATGTTGCACGGCAAGTCGTAAAATTCGAACCGTTACAGAAAGTAAAATCGACGGTTCTACTTTTCGTGCAGCCAGCTGCCTGATGGACACGTAGTCTCGCGAAACATGTCTCGCGCCGGACATGTTTGGTTGTTTATACGAGACAAATTTTGCCAGACATTTTTCAGACCTTGGGAAAGTCAATAAAGTATGTATGTAGACATACACAGATAAT
Organism: Astreopora myriophthalma; assembly: GCA_014634185.1. Taxonomy (NCBI): domain Eukaryota; kingdom Metazoa; phylum Cnidaria; class Anthozoa; order Scleractinia; family Acroporidae; genus Astreopora; species Astreopora myriophthalma. Next base: position 93,406 of record BLFK01000328.1, on the reverse strand, counting down.
TAAACTGCGGCACAGTTGAAAGAAAAACAAATGGGGACAAGAAGAGCGCGCGCATTGAACGTAAAGCTGTAGTTTGCTGAATACCATCTATTAGCTGATAACCCATGATGTTTATCCGTTTGAGAGGTCACTCACAGCATACCCCAAGTTGAACATTTTCCAAAGGTTACTGTGCTTTCCCGTACAGTGTGTACATTCGTAGTTTGCTACGACGGAAATCTTTTCCCACCAAACGTGATGAACCGTCTGAAAAATGCTTATCATTGCCGGTCACAAGGTGAGAAGACATACCTGACCATACCTGCAACGGAAGATCAAACTGCAACGCTACAGGCGGGTGTTGCTGCCCAGTCCTTAAAGCCTGGTTTCCATATCGTTGTATCTGTTGTATCTGTCGTATATGAAAAAAATTCATACGACAGATACAACTATATGGAAACCTCACGTACAACCGCTCAATACGACAGAAACGACAGCAAAATGCGTTGTGATCATGTCTTCATTGATCATTGTGGCGAGGGAAGGGATGTAGCCTAACCTAACCCTAGCCCAAGCCCCACCATTACACTTTCGTTAGCCCCCTCAAAAACCAATTTTACGAGAAGACGAAACTGCAACGGAGTCTCCTTACCAGTCTTAATTCGCGTAGGCCAAGATAGATCGTAGTATGTCATTGGCCCATCCAAGAGAGGATAATGGGACAGAGAGGGAAACACCCAGTCTAGCCACTGGGATATGTGAATTTCAGTGAAGTTATTTTTGGTGACGGAAGTCTGTTTCCCGAGACGTCCGCGAACACTGATTTATGGCCCTCGTGCCTTTAATGTGGGATGTTTTGGGTCATACGCCACATTTTTCCTGCAATAAGCATAAATCTGCACGTTTAATGTTTTTACAATTTTAAATAAGTCAGAATTAAGGTCTGCGGACTTCTCTGGAAACCGACTTCCGGTGTCCATGAATAACTTTACTGAAATTCGCATATCCCAGGAAACGCCATAAGACTCCCTTTCTGTCCCATTATCCTCTCTTGGCCCATCATATCGCTTTACGTCAGAGCACATGTCTGCAACAGAGGACAATATGCAATGGTACACACGCCCTCTACTCTGCCACTTGTCACCAGGTCATTGCCCATCTAACTCCCATCTCCCTGCCCTCCCTTCCCTCTGCTGGAATAAGCCCCAAACAATTTTTCTAATAACACCTCGCGTGAAGTCTGCCGGACGATAAACTCCTTCACAATGGAGACGAAATGGGTAACTGAATGGATACATGTTCAAATAAGAAAAAAGGGACTCTTGGTTTTGTAAATTATCAGGGCGATGTAGGTAAACCAGCATACTTGGCCCATTTACACTTTCCAAAAAAATCCAGCTTGTTGATTTAGTAAACCTTGCATGTGGTGTAAATTAGTTCACCGATTGCCCAGGGCTGAAGAATATTCCTTTTCAACAGTAACTACACCATGAAGTGTGCTCACAGGCGTTTCCCAATGCGCGTGTAGCCCTGACCGTACTGATGCTGATATCCCAGTCGATGGGCAATTTTATCTGGTCAACCTGCCTTTTTACTCTAGCCGTAGGCGGCTAGAGTTATATTTTCGTGTTTGAATCTTTTTTTGTTTGTTTCGCGTCGCGATTTTCCAATCAATTATCGATTACAATCCACGATACTTTGAGCAGTCTTTTTAAAGGAACTTCTACAGGAGTGTACGCACTGGGATTCGGACCCGTGCTCTCCTGCATTAGAGGCGGTAGTGATGTCCACAAGGCTATAGAGCCAACGTCACATCCGGATGGGGAAAACATCTATTACTACCTTCTTTACGTGACCGGAAACCATTACTTCTCCATGTCGGGTTCATCGCAACCTTCAACAACTTACATCGGTATATTTAGTGAAGGCGTTGTGGTGTTCGCCAGCGTTGTAAGAATGTCTCATCTCCACCTGGAATCCGTGATAACGGAATCTGCACACACGACACAAGTTTATCTTACCGCAGTTCACAAATGTTTCAAACTGACTAAAGGCAAAGTAAAGGTTCACGGCCACCACCATCCCTCACCCTTCAGTCCCCCCTCCCCGCGAGGAGGGGAGGGGGGGTCAGGGAAAATTCCCAGTATTTGACTTGGATGCGTTCATTTAAGACCCTTAACTAGGTCCACAGATACTAGGAGTCGGTTCAAATTGCATGGATGCCATTACATACATTATTTGCATTCAACATAAACAAACAACAAACAAATATTCAAGAACTATAGTTTACGAGATTCACATCAATTTACTTTTCAATTAAGCGTCACATCTGAAGTTGCATGTTTTACGACAGCTTATCTTAACAGTGTGATTAGATTCACACAGGGATTTGTACTGCTCACACATCGCTTTTCCCCAGCGGTCGAAACAGGCTAAAAAGAGAAAAAAAAGGTCATTTTGATTTTACTTAGTTATTTCCCAGTTGCTCGGTCTGTACGAATAACTGAAGTTGACAAACAATCTACCCTATCAGTAGTGCTTTTGCGCAAATTAATTGCTAAGCACTCAGTTAATCAATAAGTGAGTGTTATCTCTGTGTGTGCCCGACTCAAGATTGTTAGTCGTGAGAAACACAGCCATTCCCTCAGTTCTTCGAGCCGGTAGGATAGACAAGCGTTACAGCAATTAGCTATTCACCCAAAGACACCAAAGAGGGGGGTTATTTTCGAAACTTTGGTTGGATTGGCTCTGACAAAGCTGGTGCTCGACAGGCCAGCCACTAAATTTCTTTACCGTACAATTTACTCCACCAAGTTAGGTGACAAAAAAATGCCTTTCAGTCGGTCAGTTCTCAGTCCCATAGCTCGGGCAGTAAGTCGGCCAGTCAGACAGCCAGAGATCCAGTCAGTTGATCTGACCCTCCGTCAGCTACTGATCGGTGGGTCGGTGAGTCAGTTAGTCAGTGAGACAAACCGACAGCCATTCATACATCTGGCCATCCATCAGTTGTTGATCAGTTAGACAGTTATACGGTCATCTGGCCGTCCGTCTATTGTTTCTCGGTCAGTGAGTCACTCAGTCAGTCAGCTCTTCGTTGCCATTCTGTCAGCGGCAAACCACTGTCGATGATAGTTACCCATCCAAAGGTTGTATAAAGTAATTAAGCTGTCGAGACAGTGGAAATAATTTCAAGATTCTTATTTCCTACTTATCGTCCCTTAGACCGCAACCGCTAATGACATGCACATTACACCAAGACGTACGTCGTTTAGTTGGTGGAGCAGGTGTGGGACCACATCCTTGGCCGTGTCCTGTGACAAACAAAAGGGGCTAATAAGATGATCGTGCTAATGATTATGATTATTTTACATTTGTCCCATAGAGTAATTGACCAGATCAATTCTAGCCTTTGCGCAGGCTTACTATTTGGGGATCGCGATTTACGCCCGAGCGGCATGCGAAGAGCGAGTTTTTCCTGCGCGAGCGCGACACATATCGCGATCCCCAAACTCACGCTGCGGCTTCTAAAAGCACTTGTGCCCACGCATTCGAACAATAAGAACTACCAGTATTGTTCACCTCCAATGGCCATTTTGTGCTCAATCCAGTCCACATAAGAGCTAATTCTCGCAAACACGGTATAGGTGCTTTCTGCCTCACAGTTGTGATGTCCCCAGCTCACGGCCCCTTGTAGAACAAAGTGCCCATTTTCTTCACAGACAAAAGGGCCTCCACTGTCACCCTGGCAACCGCTGATCACATTGCCTGGAGTGGCATATCCCGCGCAGACCATACTGGGTTGATCCACTGTCGCCAAAGCACTGTTGGCATCTGCACATGTCTGGTGGTCCACCACAGGCATGGTAGCCTGCTGTAGGATGGTAGCTGGTTTGCCACCGCCTATCAACCTCCCCCAACCTGTACAAATGGGTCAGTAAAATTAAGTATGATTTTAGGTTTTAAATAGTATACATAAAGTTTAGCCAAATCATGGTAAAATAAAGCTAGAATAGCACATTACACTTTGCGATTCAATAGGATAAACCACGAAGACCTTTGCTTGACATTAACTGATCTGTTCATTTTATCTGAGCATCGCGTAAAAATTATTTTTTATAATGAGGAAAGAAACATCGTTGGTGCAAACAGTTCTTCCTAGCGGGTCACCTGAGTCAAAACAATCTATAACCACTTTACTTTAGCTGACTTTGAGACTCTAAGGAACTCATCATATGAGCCCGGTAGACCGGGCTAGCTCAGTTTCCGAGAATCTCGCCTCACCACTAAAATCTTTGTACTCTCGATGTGTTCATATCAAAGGGCGGGCTGGTCCGGTTACCGAGATCTCGGTTTCTAAGGCCAAGATCGCGTTGACAGGCATGGGAAATTTCCTAGATGAACACTGAATTTTTTCCAATTACGCATGCTTCGTGTGTATTTGTAGTTCTTGTCTGCTTTTGGCGGCTTTTCTTATCTCCGTGACCAGGCTGAAATTTTCTCATACGAATAGAAGACCAATTCATCCCGGTAACTGGGCTCAAATGAAGAGGCCATGAGACACGTTAAAAACTAGAGCCCTCCGGGGCGAGGCCCTTTCATAGAGCATTCTTAGCCTCGTACCGGTGATATAGCACTTTGTTCCAGGAGCCACCTGTTGTCCTCTCTTTGGCAAACACACAGTATCGATCTTCTGACTCAAGGCCACTGGCTTTGATAGCGTCAGGACAGCAATGTCATTGCGCAAATGCCTTAAAGCGAACTTTTCATGATAACAGATGGCAGCCACATCCATCACTTGCTCGTTGCCCTCGGCTCTAGTCTGATCATGCTCACCTGTACAAAGATAAGAAAGCTACATGTATTGCTTGTATTGGATTTCGCTAACCACATCCAGCTACAAAACATGTACTCGTTATTTTGTTTTACCCCTTATCTCGCATCTTACACGGCACAGCCCCGATCCAGGACTTTATATTCCTCATCCCCAGTTCCGAAGATATGCATTTCCTATCCAATATTCGGAAACCTGTAGCCCATAAGACACATCCATAGCTCCAGCCCCGCACCTATTATCTCACTCCACGTCCCGAATTCCGCATCCTTGTTGACATCGGTTAGCTCTAGTCCCGCGCTCTGAATATCACCTCCTACATCTCAAGCACTGCAGCTTCATCCATATCTCCCGTCCTGAACCCCCTTATCTCCCAACCTGAATTCCTAATACCTTGTCATGCGTTGTATATGACTTTCAGCGCTCAATCCGGGACTCGGCTACTATACATGCACCACTGTATCGCGGCAATTGAGGGAATCTTATATAATGTAATTGCGGCTCAATACAAAATTGAACTTCGGCCGGGGATACGGATACGGGATAAAGCTGTACTGGAGAGGCGGTGCATGAATTCTGGGTTCTGAGAAAGGAAAACGCTAAAAAGCGGCCGGAAGTTAATCTCGCCGCGTATCCATAGCTCTAATTTTTTATCCTGGATCTTTCTTGATCCTGCATCCTGAATCTCCCGAATTCCGTGGATCTCGCACTCACATCCTACACACATACAATCCACACACACGTCTCGAACTTTACATCTTTATCTCGAATCCCGCAAACCCGCGAATCGTTTTCTCTAACCCCAGTCCCTTTCACTGTTTCTTACCAACAACAACTTTGTACCGGTTTGGTGCTGCATTCTTTACAACACAGTGAGCTGCAGTGACAGCATGTGTCGGTGAAATGAGCGAGCCACCACAAATGTGATAAAGCTTCCCTCGTGAAACTACCTTCAACGATATCTGCCAAGGCCAAGAGTTGGGAACAGCGTCTGTTCCACCAACAACACGGGGGTTGATGGGTCGTCTGCCGCATTCCGCTGAAAGAGAAAACCGCAATTCAAATTATAAGCACGTGCTGATACCTCGGTGATCGATAATGGGTCACGTGTTATCTTGATGCACCCAGTTCTTCGCATCGGCTGTGGCTGAACTCTCATTATTATTGTATCAATTTTTTACCTGAAATTATTGAAATAAACGCTGAGTTAACCTTCATGTCTAAAGTTAAAATTTCCGAAGATTGTGTGCCCAATCGGCCATCATCTTATTCGTGCCTTTTTTGCTCCCTTTTGTCAAACGTCGTTAATCTCACGATGGACAAAATCGTCGAAAGATGCGTCGTCCACTAAACTGATTTCGAAAACCTCCACCAGTGCAGTGTGCTAGTGCTTTGTTTGTGGTGTAACTGAATTTCTGAGCTGCCCACGATAGTTGTTTCCCGCGAAAGATAAAACCCTTGAAGTGTGAACACGAAAAATCTAAGTGTGAGAGACCAAATGAGTAGTTTTGCCGTCATATCGATGGTGCTTTGTATGCTCGCTTCTCGGCTGTGAAGAATATGGAGCTAAATCATTGAAATTTTTGCACATTATGTAACTTTTAGAGATAGAGGTGCAAGAAAAAAAACAAAAGTCGCTGGATTTACCCAAGGTTCCTCGGGCAGAAAATAATAAGTTCAGCAAACTTAACAGTAACAACTTTGTGAAGATCATCTTGGTCTAAAAGGCCGCTTGGAACGGTATGATTTCTACACCGAAGTGGCTGGTGCAGTCTCTAAATTTTATTTATCTGGTATGCATATTAAAGGATGGAAGATTTCAGCTGGTTTTTCAGCAGGTCAGGTGTCTTTATTCTATAAACGCAGGTTTTCAAAACAAATTTTGGTTCTTTGCGCAGGAGGAGGAGAGTTTCATTCACAATGCGGTCTCCGATTCGGTGTCAGATAATTTCAATGCAAGAATACTGACACCAGATGCAAATGCACCCTTATAACAGTGGCGAGATCGTTACCTGAACACACGTTGATTCGTCAGTATTTGTTTGTGTTCGTTCAAATCTTAGGCTAGACGTGCTTCTTGGGCGCGCGCACTCATCGATAGTTCTTACGAACGGAACTCACTGAGCGAGTATAAAACGCCACATACCGTGTAAATGAACATGCTTTAGGAAATAGGTAACAATCCGAAAAAAAATCTTTGAACTGTTTGTTTCATCTTGTTGTGTTGTGTTTTGTTTGTTTTTTTTTCTAAATCGTCCTATGCAAATATCACGAGGAGATGTACTCCTTTCGCGAGTGCAAATTCTGATAGCGTTTCCTGCGAGGTCTGCAACTGGATCCAGAAACAATGAAATTTCGTTATAGTCGGCCATCTTAAATTAGCCACGTTGAACTGATTACTACATTTTCCATATACTTACGAAAATCTCTAAAATTGACGTAACGAAAACAACACTTATAGGACCACTGGCGCAGGAAAATGACACTACTTGTTTGTATCCAGCCTGCGAGTAAGCTCTCTCGACCGGTGGGGGTTTGGGGAGAGCGAGAGAGCTGTACGAAACGACAACGTTTCGATTCCTCACAGACTCCTCCAATCTCGTACCCAGAGTCCTCGGGCTCTTTGGTCAGCGGGTGGGCGTCCGGATAGACTCTGGGGTAATGGACGCCATTATCCCAGAAAACCTGCTGGGGTTCCGGGCTTAGTGCGCCTACTTGCGTTCAAAACGGAATAGTCCCAAAATGGCGTGTTGAAGGTGTTCGTGGAAGACAAAGTTGAGGCTTTTTTCAAGTTTTTTTTTTCCAAGTAGAAATATAATTTAATAACGGAAACAGGGGCATTAGAATAAAATTAATAGTCACACAATATTAAAAAAAAAGAAAAAAACCAGTTTGATATTTTAAATCTCCCTCCAAAACGGGAAGCTTCTTTTATTGGTGCTGCCATGTATATTAGTGATAACTGATAAACGTAAAACTTATGATCTTTCTTCTACAATTCGGTCTTATCAGTAAAGATCCGCAGACTATTCTTTGACAATGTTGTGATGAATTTCATGATCAATGACAGGAAAGACACATTGAAAACAGATAACCCAATAAAAAATTGCAGCAATAAAGTAATGACGGAAGAGGACTGAAAACTAGCAGAACGGCCAAAAATCACTAGTTTCACTGTCTTCACGTTCATGGCCAGAACTTTCCATCTACGTCTGCTAGAAAGGCGCTTTTAGGTTCAAATTAAAGTACAGGCCTGGAATTTTTTGGAAAAGTCCATTTTAGGGCGTCTGGAGCTCGTTTAGAACTCGCCCAGGCTACCTGGGACAACTCTTCAATGGTATCAATTGTGTTTGCGATGCTTGCGGGTACCAAGCACACAAAGTTGTACCGAATGGTAAGGTAACCCTATCTGTGAAATTTCGCTTGTAAACCCGGGCTATCTATGGTTACCCTAGTACTGTGTAAACAGGGCCTAACATATCTTTCTGCGAAATGGCAACGCAATGTCAGGCAACTTAAAATTACGTCACCTAATAATATACATGAAAAAATTTCTCGATTCTGATTGGCTAAGGGAAATGCAGTTTTTAGGAAACACGATGCAGAAAAAAGGAAATTCATTGCAGAAAAGAGAAAAAACTTTTTGAGACTTAAAAAACTTTAAAAACATTGAAAAACCTGTTTTTTCGACTGAACGCGTGATGATATATTTGCAGGATTTGAATAAATTATTTTTGCACGTGATTTACCTGCGTTGCTTCTGCATAATTATGATAAGCTATCTGGCAATTTTTTCATGAATATTATTAATAAGTAATCACATGATTTTCTCGTGCAATTTGGAGCCCTACGGGCTCGTGCAATCTTGTTGGTCTTTGAAAATTTTACCTGAGCTTATTTATTCCAAATTGCACTCGAAATCATGTGATTACCTGTACAAATAGGATACACCTTCTTTGGCCCGCATACCGAGTTTCATTGATTGACGTTTTGTAGCTGAAGAATCGGAAATTAAACATTTGGAAAATTCGCGAACGTTTTGAAGACTACTGGTACATTCTATAACACACGACAAGACATACAAATGATTCTAAGTTTGGGACGTTTTGGGCCATCATTTGCAAGTCGATCGATATTTTGGGTCGAACTGCCTTTGAGAGTTTACTAGCTTACTAATTTCCTATTTGTTTTACTCCGGGAAAATCGAGTTCAAATTTCGGTCGCCATATTGGGATTTGAGGAAATCATATGGTTATTTACACTTGCCAACAACACCGCTGGCCTTTCTCCATCTTTAATACAAAAAGTAGTCTCTCTCCCAAGTTTCTTTATTCCTGGCCGTGTCAGGAACACAATAAACATCTGCTTTTTCCCTGTTTCCTCCAACTACCACGCGTAAATCGCTCGATATTTTCTTGAGCACTTCCTTGACGTATTTCTCGATGAACTCTGACATTTCGGCGTCCTGGGAGGGTTGTGCCTCTAGAGCCTCCCTTGCGTCGGTGAAGGAGTCGTTCAATATGGCAATGAAGAAATTCATCGTGAAGATCGTCATCATAAGAAAATAAGAGAAAGTGAAGAATGGGCCAAAGAAGCGATCGCTTGACTCAAGCTCACCGTAGTTGGTTCCTTCATAGAAAACGTAAGATGAGGAGTGTTAATGAAGACAATTCAATAAATTAAATAGTCTGAGCGCCAGCCCCCAGTTTCTATTTGTCTCCGGCGTGATACTACTACAACATGGGGTGGTTTTATGGCCGGATCAGAGTGTATGAGAAGTAAAGAGCATATTCCTCGGTGATCCATCAAGGAAAATATGGTGTCAGGGAAAGGCAGAGCTGACGAGTAAAACGAATTTCCTTACCTTTACCGAGAATGATTTCGAAGTAGTTCGCTATTGACTTGGGAAGTGTGGAGAACATGAAAGTTGTCGTTCCAAATGTCACGTGACCGAGCACGGAGAACGTCAATATTGTTACCAAGAAGCAAACTGAGTATGAGATCAGTGGAGTCTTCGCCAAAAGGATGCTTTTCACCATAAGGGAGATATGCTTGTTGAATTTCAAGATCCGAAGAAATTTCATCGTTATCAGAAAGATGACCCAGGCCAGGAAGACACTCTCGATGTCTGTCCACAGACCGACGTAGTCAAAGCTCATTCGTGCATAAGGATTCAATTGAACTTTCTCCACCAACCTCCTATTAAAGGAAAAGGAAATAAATGCAGTTACAACAATAACAAAAATGAAACGCATGATGTATTTATCTGAGCGTGACTTCTTACACGGAGAGACTGAGGATGCATATTCTACGTGAGGTGCATTCTGGGATCATGCCGTAAATAAAGGGCTGAAAATGCATGTAAAGTGCGTGAATGCACGTGATTGGAGTCGATGATCTCTGCAATACTGAGAATTTTTTTTACCCAACAACAAGCCAAGTGAGATCAGGTTATAACTGCAGTGTGAATGGCATCAAAGTAGAGTTCATACATCAATTACGGTTCGCTTACCTGGTGTATTCTGATTTGAAGAAGAATATTACAATGGTTGCAGTTGTGAAGCAGATGAAAGCCAGCTCGATGATGTTCCATACTTCTTTAAAGTACTGGCATTTCAAATTATACATCCCTTTGATCTCATGATAAATAGAGTAAATGAGAATCAAGACAATAAGAACATAACAGACGAGCATTACTGTACGGAAACTTGAGTTTGCGCTGCCTACAAACGATATCGGTTCGATGTAGAAGGTCGGAAGAATTCCCCCAGTGGGTAGACATTCAAAGTAGTACTTCGATATCGCAAAGAGGCTGGTTGCTGGTTCGAAGACAATGAATTCCAGTAACACCATCCTTGTCAGCCTGTTAATCCAAACGTCTTTCTTAAGGTTTGCCAGAACACTCTGAGCTGTTTCTATGTCGTATCCTAGTTCAGCCACGAGTCCACCGCCCATGTAGGTGTTGCGAGCTGTGATAAAAGGAAGGGTTCCCAGCTCTGACGCGTCATGGTATTGCAGTGGGTGTTCACAAATGAGTCTTATTGATGGACCTGGCGAATTGCAGAAAACAGTATTGTTTAGAAAAACACGCCGAAAGGAATCATTTTTTAACAACCACCAAAGTATTCAAATCTCGCAATTGTCTTTTAGTGAGTGTAGGTGTGTGACGAGTACATTAAAAGTGTGCATCAATTCTACCTTTTACTAACCGAGTTCGAGAGCCGTACTACAAGTTACGGCCCCCTTTTTCTCCGGTTCAGTTTAACCTCGTGAACTGAACTGAAAAAACAAACAAACAAGTAGCCGTAACTTACAGCACAGCCCGAAAAAGCGAGGTTAGTAAGATATTTATTATATCTCTCGGTAACGAATCGAACAGGAAAACACACTCTGAAATTTAGAGGGCCGTGCTGTAGAATACGGCCCGCTAAATTGGCCAATCACAGCCCGCGTACTATCTGAGAAATGTAACAAATATAAAATATCAGTTAACGGTAAATGAATTTAGTTTTAATATGGGGAAAGAATTGCTCTACATATTTGTCAAATTGACAAAATGTACTAAATGAAGAGCTTTAAAATATCAATCTCACTTGGCTCATCAATGCCACTGTTGTTATTGCTTCTGTCAATGTTCTGACCGTGGCCGTTAGGCTTAAAACTACTGTTGCTGTTGCTCCTTTGGCTGTCTTCGCCATCGCCGCCGTCTAATCTCAAGACGTAACCTGGAGACACGTCAACCAACTCCAACCTGGAACTAGCTGAGGCTTCCTGGCTGTTGACACTTGAGTAGTCATGGTAACACCTTGGGAACCAAACTTTGATTTCAGGAAAGGCGTTCCAGGCTTGGCATGGTTCTGTGTGAGGGCAAACCAAAGGTCTTTATGGAGGCAACTTGGAGAGAGCGTGCTTAAACGCTTATGCCGCTGTACACAATCTCGTTCCCAGGGCCTCCGCCTTCTTTCAGGGGTAGAGCACCAATATAGAGTGTTTGTACTCAGTTAGGTGATCACCAGATATGTTTTTTTTTAAACAAAACAAAAGAAAAGGTTTGCATACTAATTTGAGTTCATTTCCCGCACCGTGACGTCATGTGAAAACGCTCTATAAAAATATTTTGAGGAAAATTGCAAAAGAGTTACTATTGGGCGCTATGTTAAGTTTTAGTGAATCAAGGAAAGAGAGATAGAGAGATAGAGAGAGGGGAGAAAAAAATAAAAACTCAGCCTATTTAAAGCAGTTTTGAGTTTTGTAATGAATCGCTTACTGTTGGTCATCTATCATCATGCGAGCGCAGTTGTTCGAATAACGATTATGATCGGTTTATTAAACTACAGCTAAAGGTTTGCATGTACTGTTCGAACAAAAAAAAAAAAGAAAGAAAAGGAAGCAGAAACAACAGAAAGGTTCAGAGTGACCTCAGAGTGCTTCCTTCAATAACAGTTGAGGTCATCCCAGAAAATTGTGACTGTCAGAAATGTCTAAATAGAGATAACAAGACAAACATATAAAATCCAGGACACAATCAGACAAGAAAAGGAAAAGACAAAGACCGGTTATTCCGCGCTGGGACTGGGAAACGTCGAACAACAAAGTCACACACACCTTAACTTTGCAATACATTGTTTCAAATAATGTCAGCGTTCACAAAGGACGAGTATATAGGTATTTCTTAATAAGAGATGGTTTCTAGAAGCAGGTGAGAAAGCGAAATTTAGTCTTGCAGAAGGCAATTTAATAGTTGCATGTAATTGACAAGAAGAATAAGAATGTGCTGAACTAAACATTTGTCATGTTGGTAATAATATACTGACCATTTTAACAAGGATGAAATTGTCAATGCTTATGCTAATGCCAAGAACCCGACAATGTGCAGTAACAGCGAAAAAGTGCACTTTTTTCATTAAGTATCCATTTATGTCGAGATAGAGAAACAAGCTAAAAAGAGTGTCAGTACGCAGCTATTACAACTCCTCTCCCGATTGGCTAAGCCGAAAACAGAGTAGCCAATGACCAAATAAACATACCACAGAAACAATAGACCCTAAACACGCTGAAGCTGCTTTCCATACCGGCGCGATCCAATGAAACTAGAGGTTCTAAATTTGAGCTGCGTTATACTGACCACGGAAAAGATTGTGATTAAGGAAATAAATAAAACACTTGGTTTCTTGTTAGCGATTGCCGTATCTTCAAAAGGAAAAAGCGACAGAGAATAACCATTAGTGTCAGTCATTACGCTTTTCAGTTTGCAAAAGCAAAGGCCGACAAGAAGCATAAAAACAGCAGCGACAAAAACCAGTTTCAAAAAAGGAAGAAGGAGAGGGAGAAAGACCACAACACCGACCTTAACTAACAAATGACGACAATCGAGAAAACGAGATTTCTGGTTGATTCGAAGTTTCCTCAACTTTCCCGATGTGGGGCCATTTGCAGTGGCCAAAATGCATTGTTCTGTAACCCATCAGATTTTAATCGAGAACCTTATCGCATTCAATCTGGTGGAATCGTGCTGCGGTACCCCAACTCTTCATTTATATCAATTAAGAAAATGCAATAATGATGCGGACATGGCCAAACGGTCTCTGAAAACCCTTTTTCTGAGATCACTTAAAGCCGATCGCATCTGATCATGCTAATCCCCGATGGACTGACTTTGAGATCCCCGGTGCCCCATCCATTTTATCCCTAATTAAACGTCCTGTTTGATTAAAAAAAGGGTGACGCGACTTAGTTCGTTAAAACCAATAAAACATAATTGTGAATTCGACACAAGACGAAATTGTCTCAGTTTTTACCGTGCTAGCTTTCACGTTAAGGAATAACTTTACTTTGCTTCTCTCTTTTTTTTGTTTCGCTCCAACTCACTTGTCAAGTCCGGACATTTGCATCGAAAAAATACATTGAAGTCTGAGGAACAATTACGAAAACAAAAGGTGTCTTTCCTTACCTGGTTTAATTCGCACTTGACGCAAGCGAGGAAGGCCGACTATAAACATTCTTTTGGTAGAGAAAAAATTATCTTCTTCGAATTTCTGTCCATTGTACCAGTCATCAGCAAACAAATAGGGAGCCATATAGTTTTCAGCCCACCACCAGAACTGGTACAAGTCAGTTACCTGTTTAATCGACGAGAAAGGACCAAATATGGCGATTAATTCTTTGAGTTATTTATTGCACCATAACAGTTTAACACCATCAGTTAAGTAACGGAATACTTGCCAAGCTCACTATTCAATTGGCTGTACACGCAAAAAAAACAGAAACAAACCATATAATTTATTCTAGAACATAAAAGTAAGGGGCAACCGTTGTGCTAAGAGAATTAGCAGACTCGCTCCCGGCGTCTATCGGCTCTGACGTTGGCGCAATGCCGAGCGAATTGCAAGTCACAGAAACTTCAAGGTAGTTTGCTAAATCCAATACAACGAGCTTTCCAAAGAACTATTACCTTATCAAGCTTTGCGTTGAAAGTATCCTTGATATTCTTGGATAGGTAAAACCTATCAACACTTCGGCTTCCATAAGTAGCAATGGACAGGAGGAGAACGAAGAAAACTTGTAATCCAACTTGAGAAAATATTTGAAACATTTTAACTTGGTTGAGCCGTTTTTCCCTGGCTGCAGCAACTGCAACTGGATCAGGCAAGTTGTGACATCTTTTCATCGGTTTACTGTGTGTTATTTTGCTATCGGTCACGTCCAAACTGTCACCTTCATACTTCTCTTCTTCCCTCTCGTCTTCTGGTGGCTTTCTGAACAAAAGCGCCAGGATCGATGCCACAGCTAGGACCTTCAGTGGCTGCATGAAGAAAATATCCTGTACCAATGACACGATGACAGATGTTATCCACTTGTTGGACTTTTCCTTGCCCCATATCATGCTATAAAACACAGTAATTATTGCCCCTGCCAAGGAAGTCATTAAAGCCAGACTGTATGCCAGGTAATTGAAGTAATGGGGCAACCTGCATTTCGTTTTCTTTTTTGGTTTAGGAACTGCCCTTTTGCTCAATGATTCTCCCTCATTCATGGTGGAGTTTGGCTTACTTATATCATGCTTTTTTCTCCTTAACATTCTATTGGATTTTGCTGCGTCTTTTTCAGTAATTTCTTCGTTTGCATCTCTACACGTTTCTTCATTTTCTAACCCTGGTTCTTTTGTGTCAGTTGCTGCTTTCGTTTCTTTCGATCTTGATGCACTTGCTGTGGTTTCAACGTATGTTTCACCCATGTGACATTTTTCCGGTCTGGTCGAACGAAAAATACTGATAATCAACAAGTTCACTGGAACAACGAGTACATTGCTTTGCACGCCGATCATCAGCTCCCGCCAGGTAAAGTTAATGGGGCCAATATGAATGCGAAGGTCGTCTGTTCCGTTGGTATTCTCATAAAACATTGCATTTACCATCATTGAAGAGAAAAGGATGCATAGACAACAGGTAAGTCTCTGAACTCTCGTGAAAGTACTGGTAGGCGGCCTGGTGTACACTGAAAACCACAAATGTCCATCTCCTAAAAAAAACAAAACAAAACAAAACAAAGAAACAGTTTAAGGCGCCAGTACTCGCCAGTCACCTGCAGATGAGTAGTACAGCATCTAAACTACTAATCTCGCCTCCTGTTAGGAGAACTCGAAACTTTTTCCCAATATGCGGTCGTCACTATAATGATTCGTTTCAGATATTCCTTGCTTTCAATCTTGTAGTAGGACGGCCATGTTGGTCAACCGATCATTTGAAAATGGTGGCTGGCCCTGGGGAACTGAAAACTGAATAGACCGCTGCAATTTTCATGAAAACCAACATGGTTACCGTGACATCAGGTGCCAACTAATTAACGAAATGAACCTAAATGCGCAACTATAAAGTAATGGATTTGTAAGTACTCATCAATCATCGCTTCTAAAAGGGTATATCGATTGATGTGTCGAAGAATAACGAAATTATCGCCCGGAGCAATTCATCCCACCGTGTACTTGGCTCCACTCGCCCACCTGTCTGCTCCTCGAAAAAGTCAGCCAGACCTAAGTGACTCATTCTTCCCATCAACCGCCCAGAGAGAATCAATCAATCAATCAATCAATCAATCAATCAATCAATCAATCAATCAATCAATCAATCAATCAATCAAAAGGACTCACGGCTTCTTCCTTGCTTTTTTGTTTATTCACCTTATAACTCACAATAAGCTCTAGAAAGAACTCGCCATTTTGTCACGTCCCTATTATCTTATTTTCCTCGCACGTGTTCACTACCTTATTTGGCATTACTCACAAACTAAGAGGGTGGGAGTCGGTCCAAACTCTCGTACAAATCAGTCAATGGTATTCTGTCAAGAATTCAAATGCCCCACCCCTCGAGCTTAACATTGCTACGTGCATAATCAATAAATCATCAGAGATTTTACCAATGTCCCTAGACGCTCGACTGGAAAACAGGTTGTGAAATCCCGACATCTCCTTATTACCAGCGACAGATATAGTTCTTGCAATCATTCCATCGTCCTTCTCCACTGCAAGCCAGCGGTTACAGATGAAAAACCATTTCTTATCTGAAGGCACATGCCGAACAACAATTTGACGCAGATTCCAGGAGGGACTAGGACCTGCATTATCGTGCCAAACTCTCACATAGTTCAGTCGCCCAAGAGAACTAGGTAGACTGGACAACAACAACAAAATAGTTGACGGGTGATGGATATTTGCGGTGCTGAGAAAAATGCTTATCTATCCCTATCTTCCTGGAAAGTGTTATTTAACAATTTCTCCATGAGCACCCGTTCATATCCAACCAGCGCGAATGGAATAATTGTTTTATTAAATTCATTTTGCCCACGGGAAGTTTTGCTTCCCGCACACATTTTTCAGCTTGGCATTACTTGGCCCAATCAGTTTCCATATAAGGTCATACGGTATATGAGCTGATAACCGAGATTGCGTGAACCAATCACAACAACAGAAATAATAATAATAATAATAATTTAATATTTATATTGCGCAAAATACATGTAATATATGATCAAATGCGCATTACATGAAATTAAAGAAACGCAATATCCGAGGTTGAAAGTTGAATAATAGGTATTCTACTCTGTATTCATGGTTGGTCTTCTTACCTGGCCAGAAAAGTGCAGACACTACCGCGGGTGAAAGTTTTTTTTGAGTCAGTGATATCAGTTAGAGGCAATATCTCACTTTCGCCATTTTCACCACTGATGTACATATAAACATTTGCAGTAGTACCAGAGGCGCCAAACATTCCTGTATAAATGGCTGTTTCGTAGCTATGATGACCTGATTGACTGGTTTGTATTGGTATGGATCTAGAAAGCTGCAAACACAGAAGAGATTGTTGGCACGGTAGGAAAAGTACACAAGAAAGTATTAGACACTTGCCGTGTGGTCCGGAGGGAAACAGTTTTGTTTTCCCTCGCGAGTCCTGGTGTTTCCCGAGACGAAGCAGGACTCGGGGGAAAACGAAACTAATATAAAAATAGTAACTTATTCACCGTCAATTTTCAACAGGAACAAGGGCCTGGGGGCCATAGGGGGCCATAGGGGTCCATTCGACTACATCATTTGTCGTTCTTGTGTAAACGTCATTAAGTGTTCCAGGCCACCCAATCCACCGTCACCCAAAGATAAGGATGCGTTCTCACAACGTCGAACGCAGCTGCTACTTTACAAAGGTACCTGTTGGCTGGTATCTCTTCTATCTGCTCTTCTAGCAATTACCAAACTTAGAAAATACAGCATGAAAAACACGCCAACAGCAATGATGACTCCAATATTGCCTGTCTTCCCGAGATTAGCAAAGCCTAACATAACGCTGTCCAAATCCATGGTATTCGGCGTCACGAAGAGGTCGCCTCCAAACGAGGTCAGGTGATTGCACAAGCACTGCAACATGTCTTCGGTTGTTTCCGGACCAGGCTGTCGATAAATGAAAGAATCAGTATAAATAATGTTGATATTGAAACTTTCTTAACAACACTTTGTGGGCAACGTTTTGGACAACATATTGTGGCGGATTTTGTTCCCTGTTTGTGGCGCAAGTTCACAAAACTATATTTTAATAGCCAGTAGGATTCATGGGTGCCTCCAGAATAAAATGGGTGATAAATCACCATAATTTTCGAACCGTCTGTGTGTGTGCGTCTTCTTCGACGTCGCTCACAAGTGTTGTGTGGCGGGGCTTACGGGTTATCTTTATTATCCGAGAAGACCAAAACGTCTAACCATTCGTACAGATATCAATACAAAGACAACACCATCTCCTAAGTTATTTTAAGACCCGTTAGTGTTGGTCCGGTCACAATCTGAAACCACGACTTTGATGCCTCATTCTACTGGGCTAAACAAATAAGATTGAGAGAAGGTGTGTCAATCTAAATTTACAGATTTAGAAAACTTTTAACTGAAATAATCATCCCAATTTACCCTCACAGGTACAGCCCCACTTCGTCGCTCCCCAGCGCTTTGTAACATTATTTAGTGTACTTCCTCTTTTATTTCCCGTAAATGAACAAGCCTTACCGTGCAGCCTGTTGTTCTCCATTCATCTTTGGTCTCATCCCAGAAAATACATTGGTAAATGCCGACCTCGAAAGAATACAATGTGGATAGATTGACGTTTAACTCTTGGTGTAGAGTGATCGGGATTGTCTCCTCGATTTGAGACAGTGGAGGCGATTTTTCTTCTGGCACTACACAAAGCCGATCAGCGTATTCACTCGACGAAAGTGCTCGCCGTTTCCGGAGCTTTCCAGTGGCTTTTTTCCAGTTATACCAACTTCTCCACCAATTCATTATTTCATGAACCTTTTTCTCGCAATCAACCGACGGGGTAAAAGGCCACCAACAATCTTTGTCTTTTAAAGTAATGTTAATGTTGCTCTTATTGATACTCTCTCTGTGAAGATTCACTGTGTCAATAACATAATTTTCAACATATCTCTTTGCCTCGTTTTCATCAGTCATGTTCTGAAGTGTCTGCCGGAAATTGGAGTAATCGTCTTGTTTCTTCTCCTTGACCCATTGGTCTTTTTCTTTCTCTGTAGTGGTGTCATTAGGAGGAACATAAGGATTCACACCAACAAACCATTCGCCAGCTTTTCCAACGGAAGCATTGAAGAAAACTTTGAAAGTATCGTTCAAGCATTTTTTGTACATCCCATAGAAAAGTCGACGGGGAGCCGTGAGGTTTTCCCGGCACTCTCCAAACCGCTCGAGGTCCAGAACGTAACAAGACAACAAATTCACAGAGTTCTTACAAAGCAGCGTATCATTTTCGCAGACTGAGAAGTTGATAAATGCATTACACGTCTGACTGTCGTTCGCTAACGTAGGGTTGAACAAAAATGTTAAGTCAGGGATCTCGTCGCAACTGCAATTTGCGTAAGTATGGTTCCCGTAGTTGCAAATATCAGGGCATTTAAAGGTATCCTCTTCCTTGCCGTTCTCCGGTGGCGGGGGCGTTGATGCTGAATCATTCTTCGGTGGTCCACAACTCTTTGGCAAACCTGGTTTAGTGAAGTCGTCAGCTTTGTACGTGACGTTTGACCTTCCCACGCATTTCATAAAATGTGAAACCATGGTACAGTTCTCGTCTTCCGGTGGCAAACACGACGAAAAATCAGGGACGAGGAAGTGATGATCAAAGTGTGTCTCGTCAGGTCTTTTTCCATGCCGTAAATAGATTGAAAGAATAGTTTCGTTGAGTGGTTCAATTCGAATCGAGAAAGCGGTTTGATTGTACTTTATTGTAAACGAATGAAATGCCATACTGTCATTTCCAGGATTAACATAAGAGGCAGGTTTTTTGATGTCTAACTGAGGTCCAGTGCGTCCCGTGGGAATGTAGATCTCGATGGGTGATTTGGTATCCTTAATCTCTATTGGGTTTCCACGGTCGTCCTTGAAGGATAGGCTGATGACAGGTGTTTTCGACTTGTAAGCGCTTGTCTTCCCCCAAATATAAGGATCCAGGTCTGAGAACTGAATCTGCGAGAAAATAAGACATCGTGATTTCAACAATATTCAGACTATTTACAGCTGTGTAGATCGTTTTCACATGACGTCATGGGCCATATTGGTGTACCTAAACAAAGAAAGGGCGGTCATTTTGGTGTACCAAAACAATCCTCGAGGAATTGAGCTCCATTTTTGTGCAAATATTTCCTTTTGTTTCAGTAAATCAATATGGCCGCTGGTCACGTGAGTGAAAACGATCTATACATAGGTGGTGCGGTACATGGTATTAAGTCGATGTTGTATGACAAGACGTCAAATTACATCTATGGCCGGGAGACATTAATAAAAGGAACCGAGAAAGCGAAAACCCAAAGGAGAACTTGTACAGCAATGTCTAGCCTCACACCAGAAATTGCTACGCATAAGGCTATTGAGGGAAATCCCTGAAATAACGGAATTGGCCCTCTGGAAAGCTGCATGAGTAATTCTGGATAAAGGCAACGGCGTCTTGACTTTTTGTAGTTTAGGTGGTAATCTCGATCAATAAAAGACAGTAAAACGTACGAACGACTCACATTTCTGTCTACAAATGTCAAGTTAGGATTCTTCATGAAAGATAAATCCGGTAAACTAAATGAGCCTCCATTAACAGTCATATTCTGTGTATTATTGTCACTGACTCCAACTCTCAGCCTTGCAAGTTGCATTGTTAGATGAGAACTTTCAATGTGGGTTGGGATCTCTCCAGGCAGCATACCAGCAAAGGCAACTCTTGCCAATCTCTCTGTCATGTTCAGAGCTTTCTTCGCCATTTGTTCACGCTAAAAAACGAGAGAATAATTGCCTCAAGGCCTAGCTAATTAACGTTTAATTAAGACACCTTGTCCCGGTTTATGAAGCCATCTTATTTTGGGTGAGCAACAAAGTCTACAATCAGTTGCAGATTTTTCTTTGGGCGCAAGCTAAGGAAGATGTCTCCATAGGATTTTGTAGGGAAACGATGCTAAAAATCTCCTTTGTATTCCGATAACACCAAAATTATGCGCAGTAAGGACGCGTAATGCAATACTAAGGAATCACCTTAACTGACTTACCGCTGTGGCGTTGGTCACGTGACCCATCACTGCTCCACTTAACACATTGCCGGTAACCTTCAGAATCAAATTTCCGGCATTTCTGGCTTCTTCCCCGGATGTTGTTTTATTGGCATCGTTTGACAATATGGCCGACATGTTCTCGCATGATGCTAACGACTGAAGCTAAAGAGCACCGCAATATCAATAAGAGACTGGCTGTGATACAGAATGCCCAGTTGCAAGTACAGGTATATACAATTGAGCTGACAGTATTCTTTGCTCGCTTCTGTCGGCGAGAATCTTATTGTCAGCAACGAGTTAGAGTTCAATTAACCTTTTAAATGAGTTAATTGTAGAAATGTAGACAGCACTTGAAGACAGACTAGGCAAAATATGCGCACGATAAAACACAAATCAATTGTTAATAACTATTAACTATAATAACCGGAGACTAAAACAGACATTTTCGCAACAGGCAATCAGAATCGCGTTTTACACGGTGTCCTTTAAAACACTGAAATCATACGACTTGATCGTACCCCAGACTCAGCAGTTATTTCTGTTTCGACGTTCGTGGCGTCCACCAACACGCCAGCAATCTGATTTACACTTAAAGTGTCGTTCAGTTGAAGCTGAGTTACACTTTTGACGATACTTTCACGCATCTGAAAATCAAAGCATTCTAAAATTAGCCTCAGCTAGGGAAAATGGAAGTGGCGATGATAGTAAGTATGACGGTGAGCAAGATAACAAAGATAGCTATGGCACTGGCAAAGGCAGTGGAAGAGCCCCACACAAAACCGTTTGCTTTTAGGTTCCCGCAATGGTGTATTAGAGTAGTTTTCAACTGATCAGACGCAGAACTTAAACTAATTGCGACGTACACATAGTCACTCTCGTTTTCCCGCGCTTGGTGCTGGCTGCCTTTACTGGCTTTGAGTTCTGATTGGCTGACAAATCCAAGTCGTATATCACTTCGATTTGTAATTGGCTCAAGTGTGCGTTTCCTTCGGAACATGATTGGTTCTTTAACTACCTTGGTTTTGGTTTTACGACACTCAATTGAAAAGCGCTCTGTTAATTTTAATGAATGATGTTGTGCTCTCACCAGTGTGTGGTCGCTGCCTTCTACATCACTCATAGCACTTAGAGCGCTGATGCTCAACTGCACGGCTTTTTGTTGCTCTCCACTATCAACATACTTCTTTAATTCACTGTCACCGCCAACCAGTTCTGGTAGCCGAGTTTCCAGAGAGGTGTTTGATGGCGGAAATGTCTGAAGAACAAAATACTAGCGGTGAAAATCAAGATTCTGTCATGCAACTGAGGTTGGTGTTATCCTCGCGACGGTAATGCAGGCAATTAACGATGATGGTGATGGTGGCGGTGCATGCGCCCTTCGGAAAACGGTGACCATTACGAATAGTTTGATCGTTACACCTTTCAACCGCCCCTCCCCTCACTTTATACGTTTCCGTTTGGGATTGTCATCAGAAAGTAAAGAATAGGTGTAAGGCACTTACAGTAACAGTAATGTTGACCTTTGTCGAAGCGAGACGTGAGTCAAAAACAAGGACTTCCATTCGAAGGGAATAACCAGCGTCTTTATCACCAACGGGAAGACGCAACGTCATCGAACTCTCGTTGCTTACAGCAAATACAGCGTAAGTGTTGTTTGCTTGAGGAATGTGAACGCGGTAGCTCAAAGGTAAATCAGCATCTACCCAGCCATGACACATCAAGAGAAACTCCTCAAGCACTGCTTGACCGACTTGCTTGTCCACTGTACAGGATCCGTTTTCCGGTGGAATATTACCTCGAAACGTATAATAAGTGAAGTCTTCGGCTAGATCTGTTGTCTGCACTCGGAATGTAATCTGGTAGCTTTTCAGGGGATCAAGGACGTTTTCCCTTAACAGAATGTAAGTTGATGTGTAGTCCGTCAGCAGGTTAGTGTGGAAATCTTTGGATTCTCTATATTCTTAAATAAAAGCAACATTAAAAAACACCAACTATCATGTTGTTCATTTTCTCTTGTAACAAGCCCGGCTCTGAGGTGGCAATAGGCAGTAAGGTACTAAATATTGTAAAGAAAAATGGAAAGAGAACACGGAAGTGGAGCTTGCCCCGAATGCGGAGCCCGAAGGTCAGTCTACGTTTAGGGTTATTTATAGGTCTTCAGGGATTTGATGACTTCCTCCGTTGATGTGGACTTTGCATCAGGCTACATATAAACGTTGGGAGAGATAGAAAGATAGTTTGTTGTGGAGTCATTTACAAGCCATCGCGCAGTCCTAAGAAATGCTTGTTGGCTTCACTCTATGATCTCAGATGCGCGTTTTATTGTATCGTACAATTATTGTTACACACGAAATCATCATATGGACAGAAAGAGAATGGAAGCAACCATAAATTGCCTTGAATAGGAAAAGACCGTTGCAACATCAGTGAGTGCATGACGAAGACAATGTAGGTGAACTAATGCTACAGTGAAACGTCACAAATGTGACGTCAAAACGATCCAATTCATCATGGAAGAACCACGTATAAAATATGCAATGCTATGAAACCCAGAAGTGAACTCCCAGAGTATTGCTTTCGGGAACCTATTCTGAAAGAGGTACGAAATGTTAGGCAGAAAATGAGCACTTTTGCTTATACTCGTACTCATAATGATAGTCATACTTAACACCATTTATTTTATAATTTTCAAATCAACTTAACAAATTATCACGGAATTACGATGAAAAAGAACTGATATGTGCCTTGTGATTGCTCCCAGTGACAGATCTAGGGAGGACGCTGGTCAATTGCTTTCTTAAGGCCCTGCCACGCGGATGCGACATGTTGATACAAGCTCGTTTCGCATTGTTGAATTTGGCCACCTTACTCAACATTGTGCAACATCGTTTAACTGTTGTATTCAACAGTGATGCCCCAAGACGTTGTAATCGTTTGGCCCGGCTTTTAGCCTATTCCCAGAGCTGGTGCACAGATGTGTGCAAAGCTGTAGACCCTCAGAGCCGTGTATACCGAGCCGAAAGCATATACCGAGTATATCCGTGTATACCGAGCCGAAAGCATATGTACCATATGTACCAAGCCGAAAGCATATGTCGCGTTTTGAATGGCTTTGGGCTTTTGAGTCAATTAAGACGACACCGTACTTTGTGATTGTCCCTCTTCGGTCTCATCCATGAACCACTGGTATTTCAATTCTTTGTTACACTCTGATTCTTGACCCAAGCAAATCGCCGACAGATGAAGCCGCTGGTTGATGATCGTCTGGTTTCTCATGCAATTCGAGAAGCAACTGGAGGGAAGAAAATGCGAGAATTTTGCAACAAAGTGTTTCCGTTACTTGATAACATTACTTACTGATATGGGTTTTTTCGCAGTTGTGGTCCTCTGGAGACAGTGCCCTTGTTTTGCATTCTATAGTTACAACAAGGGCAAAACTAAAGCAAAAGATCCGCGATCTTAGTTAAAGTCACAGGTCCCTGGGAACAGAAACATCTGGGGCCCGTTTCTCGAAAGCACCGGAAAAGTTTTGGGCCCATTATTTTCAGGCGCCATAATTTCCTCAGTATCTTGAAACGGAAGACGTGTTAAGCCATGAAACTTTGCAGTTAGTTTTCTCTCAGTTCTTATCTCACGCTTGAAACCATGTTAAAAACTAGATTTTCAGGATAAACCGATCGCAATTTTACGAACTGCTTTTCGGGCCTTTCGAGAAACGGGTCGCTGGCTTGCGTTTCTCAAAGGGGCCAGAAACCGTTCGGGCCTTTTCGGGTACCACATTTCCCTCTGTATCTTAAAAACGTTTCTAAACATGAAACCTTGTCATTCCTTTTCCCTTCCTAACGTGAAAACATGTTAAAGAACCAGCCCTCTAGAATAAGTTATCCGGTAGTTTTTCAAATGGCTTTTCGGGACCGAAAAGGTTTTCGGGACTTTACGTGAGAGAAACAAGCCCTTGCGCCTAGATGTTCGAAGCAAAGTTAAAACTTAACCGGGTTAAATACCAGCTTGGTAACCTTAGTATAGGTTTTAGTTTTACTTAAGCCAGAATTAGCGTTAACCCTGTTTCTAACGAACGAGTCGGCCGTGAGAATCAATTTGTCTTGATTAGAAGACAAATCTTTTGAATTTAATTTTAACACATTTGGCTGCATATACGAAAACTGAGCTCTTTTCTTGGTCACCTGATGTTAAATTTTGGCGGCGGCTTGGCTACCGTCACTTGTTGTATGTAGGTGCCTTTCCGAAGCCCCTTGTAAACCACCAAAGCCATATGGTATTTCTCTCCAATCACCATCAAGCTGCTGTTGAATGTTACAGTGTGTGATTTGTTAAAAGACAATTTTCCAGGACCGGTGTTAAAACATCCTCCTCCAGACGGAAGGAAAGGTCCCTGTTAAAAGTGCAAATACAATTACAAGTTACTAGACCGCTTAGACCACTTCCCAATAGAGGGGAGCTTTTCAAGGCCTGATTACCGACATCAATGTCCGGGAGAAGGCTTTCTCCTGGACTGCAATGCAGTCTACAGCTACATATAGGAACGAACAGATAAGAACAACCATTCATTGACGAAAAACTGACAATAAAAAACTACCTATATAGCACCAGAAAACCAACATTTCCAAATTCCAATTCAATTCAAAATTCAATTTTAAACAAGATACTAAGAAGGCCACAAGTTTATCAGTTGTTGGCACTGTCAAGTGCCTACAATAGCCTTACGGGGCCTTGCAATAATCATTCAATTTTAAATTAAAAAAAAAACACAATTGAACAATGCTGCATAATTCAAATAAAGACAAATAAAAAACACAAATTAATAACTGGAATTGTTGGCTTTATGTAAAACGTTTGGCTCACAGCGCAATCTATCATACTGTTATCCGTTTATCTGTGCTTACTACTAGGCAAAGCAAGTCACTGTCCTTGCTTCAACACTAACTCGAATCCTGACATTTAGACCTGATTTTCGGCCAATCTGGATGATGTCATTATAGTACAATTCAAGGTACTTTGAGACTCAACTAGAACAAAAGGCGTGTCATTACCAAGCATGCGCACAGCAGCAACCGCTTACGAAAGTGAATTAAGCGTCAACTGTGTGCATGTACCATCGAGCTTGCAGCGGATTTTCCTCGATTATAATGTTACAATTGACTTTACACTTCAATCAGATGGTGATGAAACAATATTCAGTAAAGAAACAATTTAAGTCGCTCTTTACGCGATTGTAAATAAGAAGCAGTATAATCTGCTTTGCTTACTTACGTTTCCCGATGATCCATCAGGATAAACCACGTTCAATGTACTGAGATCCTCAAGATCCGGCCTTTCTCCGTCTTTATAGCAAACCCAAGTAAACACCATATCGTCGTAGTTTCCTTGTAAAGACGAATTATAACATAACTAAAGCAAAGCGAGAGCTCTAATTCAGCGTGTACTATTTGCCCATGGGTGTGCGCTGCTGACTAATTTTCGCGCGCTTGTTTTCTCTTGTCATGTAAGACTACACGAACATTTTTTTGTGATCTGGCTCAATAAAAGGACTTCTGTAGTTCCAATGTCTCAATGTTATGTTATAAAACAAATGGTAAACTCAAAAGGCTAGAGTCGCACTCCGCTATCGTCTCGTGCGACTCGTATACTTCTTTCGTGCTTGGCAACCTCCCGCGTGCATCCATAACTCAATAGTGCACGCTATGGCGTTTACCATTTGTTAAATAAGACATACAGTAACAAACGATAGAGAAACATTGTGGCGTTTGCATATATCTGATGAAACACTCTTTTGAGAGTTCGTGGATATTGTTTCTCAAAAGAATCAGTATGTTAAGAAAAAATTGAGTATAAATTTGCTGAAATTTTATGCTAATTAAGATCACATTTCCAAACTTCCTAAACGGTAGTGATTTCTTTTGTTTTGGGCTTAGAATTATTCATGTCTTTCAGAAGAGATGTATAACGTGCGAAAGTACGATTTACAGAAAGTTTACCTTTCGTTGCAAAGAAGTCAGGATCGTGAGTGGCCGAGCCATCTATTGTGATGAGTCTTTTCTCTAAGTACACTCCAGCAGGCCCTTTTTCGATGTAAACATACAATGGACCTTTTACAATCTTCATGAATCCCCGGTCATAAGCAATTTGTCGTTGTTGTTGTGGATTTCGGACTGTAAACTGCACGAAGTACAAGCCGTAAA
The DNA here is from genome assembly GCA_014634185.1 of Astreopora myriophthalma. Lineage (NCBI taxonomy): Eukaryota > Metazoa > Cnidaria > Anthozoa > Scleractinia > Acroporidae > Astreopora > Astreopora myriophthalma. The sequence goes on along the minus strand of BLFK01000328.1, from coordinate 66,322 downwards.
GCAATGCACGTGCATTCAGATGCCATGAAGTACCATTGCTTACTGTGCTGTAGTTACCGATAGTGGCATTGTTCTGAAACAATGAATAATAAACATGGCCTGATTTGTACGTTTTCCTTTGGGTAAAATAAAACAGCGTTTGGATAAAGTAAAACAGCCTTTCACAAAAGCCTATACAAAGGAATTTTCAGATGTAGCAAATGTGACAGCTCAGAGGTGAGAATTAGTGTTGTTTCTCTTTATATTTTTTGGTTGAGCTCCAACAGGTGACAGCTTGTTTTGCCATTGAGTAACGTGCTGTACTTCACTGAATTAGTGGCTACTTTAATATTTTGAGCAATGTTTGGATCATTATACAATTCGGATCATTCTCAAGTGTGGGAAAAGTTAACCAGTTCTACCTTTTCCTTAGTAAGTCGGAAAAATGTACAGTCTAATCTAATCTAATCTAATCTAATCTAATCTAATCTAATCTAATCTAATCTAATCTAATCTAATCTAGTCTAGTCTAGTCTAGTCTAGTCCAGTGTAATCTAGTCTCTTTCTTGATGATCGAGAGAGCGCTATTCGGAGCGCAGCGAGCATTAAGGTAAAGTCACGTCACACAAGGGTCAAGTTAAAGACGCCAGGAACATTTAGCAAGAGAGAGTTCCCCCTCCCCCGTGAGTCGGATTCTAGTCTAATACACGGATACCCCCAGCAGTTTCTTTTCTAAGCGTAGACACGACAGCAGATCTAGAACTCCTGGAATCTCTGATCTTAACATCGATCGCTCAACCCGAAAATCACTACACCAATATGCCTCCACACAGCAGCTGTTGCGCAGTGAGATGAGGCCCTCAACTAACGCCTCGCTGAACAGTCTCTGCAAATGACTTTGAATGTGGACTTCTTGATACTTACCGAACCAAATGTGGCAATTTCCCACTTGTAGGACAGCGAAGAACTTGCGCAGTAGAAACGTTCATGGCCGTAAAAGGAATAATTTTTCTGCTTCAAGAAAATAGATGGATTCTGGTAGTGTTCAGACAAACCCGTGTCTGCGCGTGCGTATGGATTTGAATCACACTGTCCTGTAATTGGCGAAAATAAGAACACACTTTGTCAGATGCGCATAGAGGAAAGTTTCAGAAAAAAAAGCTGGCGTGCGTTTCTCCAAAGCCCCGAAAATTTTCGGGCCTATTTCTGGTGCCACAATTTCCGATGTATTTAAAAAAAAAAAACGTTTCTAGGTATGTTATCTATGAATGACTTCGCCCTTGCATATCCTGAAAACATGTGAAAAGATCAGCTTTTGTAAACAAGCGAATCATAGTTTCGAGAAGGTTTCGAGAAACGGGCTCCTGGTCGTACTGCTGCAAATGTTCGTAAGCTCGACAGGTCGAGTTCTACGGTTGCCCATAATTGTCACGGCAACGACAAAAAGATCCACAGCCATAACAAAACGTCCACGGCGATCGCGATATGAAAAAATCCAAACCGATAACAGATCATGTATTTGCAGTGAATGTGGCATAAAATTTCGGTCGTGGTCGTATTTTCCTTCGCTGTTTTTCCGGGCTTTATTATAATGGTTGAATGAGAATTAAACCTCGCTCATATCTCGCTCTGCAGTGAGCTAGGTGAAGGCCTCTATGATCGAGGAATAGAAAAATGCAATGGACAATATGTGTGGTAGCTCGAGGTCTCAGCAGGATTCAACAAAAGTAAGGTATACTGAAGTACTTCTTACCGTCGCCTACGTGGCAGGCGTAGTCGTTAGTATCATAACCCTAACACTAACCCTAAACCTCAGGGGAGAAAAACAGAAAGAAAGCTCCCTCCCGTGTTTTCTCCTTTCCCTCCCCCGGCTACTCATGCGTCGCCGGCAATTCTTACCGTCGATTTGTTGAACATCGATAACCTCTGCCTCAAAAGGTCCGGAAGTCAAACTGAGCATCAGATTGGCAATGTAAGCGACATTTGGGAAACTGGTATTGAACAGATAATGTCCCACGACTGTTTCCGAAGCCTCTGGGCTGAACAAGCAAAGACAACGTAGTTTGACAAAAAACATAACACAGGCAGCGGTGGTGAACACAGCCATCAAATGCATTTTCATTAAAACTTAGTGTTTGGTATGCTAGGCGACCTACACGACCGCCAACTGGTTCCTGAATTCAACTCTACCGCGCTTTATAAATAGCCAACTGGTTGCATCCCTCTAATTATATTGTTTTTTTAGCGCTTTCATATTCATTTGAACTATTTATTTTTATGCATTGCCTCACAAAATGAAACTTCAAGCCTAACATACTACTACTGTGTACAAATATTTGTTCTTTACTTTTTGTGTAAAACATACCGAGAGCAGTACTCAGAAACGAACGACTCACCGGAACCATAAGAGTGTGCCATTGTTTATTCCACAGATCTGCTTGCTTTCTATTTCCCCTGCAATCTAATATATACAGATTTGAGATATATTGAAAGGAGATACACGAGGGTACCATCAAAGATATGGTGTACAATCTTCGCCAAAAATCAAAGTTGTCGCTCAACAACCTACTTCACAGATCAATCGGAGAGACTCAGTCTCTCTTCTCCCGCCTGGCTTCCGGGCCCATTTTCAGGGCGGGGTAAGAGGGAGTCCCGGAACAGGACTACACCACACTTTGTGATGCCAACATGAATCCTCGAGCAAATTTATCAACTTCCAATTTTGCAACACAACAACCGGCAACGCGAACCGACTTTCAAAATTAAAACATATTTTTATAGCCCGCATAGAGGCGGTTTAATACTTCAAAACCAAAATGAAACAGAACTCAGTTCGGGTTTGTCGGTAAAAATTATAGCGATGGAGTAGCGTGATTTTATAAGATTTTTTATTTCTTTGGTTTTGGTTTGCCGTATTATTGAATCCAAAAACTTGCGCGAACTTTTCAAGCAATAAGATGCAAGGCTAAAACCAATTGCATCTTAGTCACTCTGGTTTTGCCCAAGCCGCCTTTACTTGCTTTGAATTATTTCGACTTGTGTTCGGCTGAGAGTGTTTTTCCTTCAGAACGTGATTTGGTTTTTTTTTTACACTCACTGGAAAACCTCCCTATTGGATTGTGCTATATATTTGAGGAAAGGACTTGTTTACAGCTTACTCAAGAAACCGAAACCGATAAAGGAACGATTTTGTACAGGTTACACAACTACAAAGACTGGAAACTGCGCTGTTTCTTTTGCTGTTTTATCATGCGCATGCGTGAGATCCGTGTACTCCAACGCGTACCCAAAAAACTACGTACCATATAGAAGACATAATTACTACACTGTCAAATATATAATGGATCGAAATAATAGTATAAGTGGAACGGACCTGAAGTGCGAGTACGAAAGGGATCTGTCGCATATGGTCTAGGGCCGACATTTCTCTCCCTCACTGCCTATCAGGGATAGGTATCCGAAAGTGGCATGTATAAGCGATCCGCGGGCCGAAATCTCGGGGGTTATCATCATGGTACAACACTCAGGCTTAAATGTCCAGAGGTACCACTACTGGTTCCATTTTATTTCAGGAATTTGGCCTGCGCATGCGCAAATTCCCTGATGCACCAATACTTTCCACTTGGGAGTAAAATAATTGACACGAAAGGCCTTATATCTTCAAGTCAAGATTACCTGGACTCCGTGATAGACCTGTTGTTGAGAAGAACAAAGAACTGAAGAATAACTGTTAATTTGGGTTTCTCCGTTGGGAGGACTACAAGTAGTTAATATTCCAGTTAGCAGTGACAGTTTTTGACATTGTAACAAGTTCGCAACTTGTATTCGTTACGTGTGTTCGTTCGTTCGTTCGTCGTATCATTGTGTAACTTGTTGGCTTCGATTCGCCGTAATATTTTTATATGAATTTTACCGTCGCTTGTAAGGGACGTCAATAAAGGCCAACAGGCCACAGTCTGTTGGCCATTTTGACTGTGTTATAATGTGTTTTTGTCTCGGAGCCCGCCATTGGTAATTAAGGGTATTATTTACGTCTCCCGCTGAGCATTCGGTTAATCATATCATGGGTTGTATAGGTTTTCGCTACGGTTAAAAGCAGATTCAGTTTAACCGGCGTTCTTTTCCGCCTTCGTTCTCATCGTGTTAACACCCTGACATCGGTTTCCTGTACGCTAGAGAAAAGATTTTCAGGCAAGTTTATTTTCTTTTTCTTTTCTTTCGCTCCGTTTGGTTCTTTTGGATTGCTAAACTCTGACCTACAAGGGTTTTATCGAACTATAGTGGGGCATGGCTAACTTCATCTCCCGTGTGTTAATTTTGGGCCAGTATTTTAGCCAGAAAATAATAAAAATTGAGTCGCAGTTTGTAGGGTCGGGCGTGGTAATATCCATATCAAAACAAAATTTAGTCATAATGCGTATTTCAGTTGCAAAGCTTTGAACATGAGCTGATTCCTAGCGACCTGGTGATGATGTCGAAACCAATGAACTTGGTTGTTGAAGCGGATACAAGCCATAAAAATATGTTTTAACTTTGAAAGTCTGCTCGCGTTGCCGGATGTTGTGACTTGACTTTGAGTGGCTCGTTGAAGCGGAAAACATTTTGCGTTGTGTTGCAAAATTGGAAGTTGATTTGCCCGAGGATTCATGTTGACATCATTAAGTCGGATGTTGATCTATAAAGTTGGATGCCGAGCAACAACTTCGATTTTTGGCTGAGATTGTACGCCCTACCAAAGAATAGCATGAACGAATAGCTTTTGCGTAAACCTAAGACTGAGCAAATAAGTTAAACCGTTGTCACGCCCCAGTAATGCTAGGCTGGAAAAACGAATCTAATAAACTCGGTAACATATTGCATCACATTTTACGTTCCATAATCAATACCCCGACCTATTTCTTCTTTCATTCTGAACAACTTTTGCAACAGCATCTGGTCTCTAGACCAGATCCAAATCCTCTTTGTTTTGAGTGCGATATGTCAGCTGAAGATGCTACAAAGACGCCAAATGTTAATACAGCTGTATTCATTCAAATTGACTGGTTAGTGAATTATTTTATAAAAATGTTTTGCCAATTTATAAAAACACCTGTGGACCAAAAAAAAAAAAATTACGATCACGCACAGCGGAATCAAGCGATGTCAAGAGGTGCTCGATCTAACCCGCACCAATCGTCTCAGACCCATTCGCTGTGGACAGAAAACAGGCGGCTTAGACATCTAGTTTAAGTGCGGTCAATAAGGCAGAGGACTAACTGTCGGACGAATTAGACGACTGGAGTTAAATGTACTTATAATAAACAAGACCTTACACAGTAGTGTTAGAAAGCGTTCCCTTGGATGATCATGTTAAACACTGCAGTCTAGTTAGCCGAAAGCTCGTAATATTTAATGAAAACCTGATCATTTTAACCAGAACACTCGTTTTAATATTGTCATTGCTAAGGTTTATTCTGATTGCTTGTCAATTTTCAGCAATAAATTGATAGACGAATTGATGCATGGCTGATAAGATGATTACTGAATTTCAAGGAGTGAGTGAGTGAGTGAGTGAGTAAGTAACCCCACCTAGTTCCCGGTGCAATCCAGACTCTATAATTCCTAAGGGCCGCGGGTTTAAAATGGCTTCCTTAAATATTGTAAGTCTACTGAAACATTTAGACGAACGTTTTGTTCTTTTAAGCTATAATTGTATTGATTTGCATTGATTTCTGACCATGAAGTAAACGTTGAGGGCTATGATGTGATCCGTTGTGACAGGACTCTTCTGCAGCCCCGCACCAATTATTTAAAGAAGAGTTTCTCTTACAGCGGAGCCGGGTTGTGGAACAGCCTACCAGTGACCTTCGTGATTTTAAATTTAATCTACGTCACCACAGTTTTGAATGAGTTTTAACACGGCACCTTGTAAAGCAGCTTTTAGTACGTAGTTAATAGTATTTTAGGTTAGTTAGTTGGGGATAATTTTTATTAGTTAAATTTTTATCTTTTATCTCTTTATAATCTTTGCTGAAGGATTTACCGTGTATAAATAAAGTTACCATTACCATTACCATTGAATTGGGTAATATCGTTCTCACTTACCCAATATTGAATATCATCGTTGACGCTTTTTTGCACCGTTGAAGTGTTGTCGAACAAGTCAAAATATGAAGGGAAAGCACTCCTTTTCAATCGAATCCACAAACTAATGTCGTAAGCTGAGTTTAAGAGATAAGAAATGAGCCAAATGAATAAAGAAAAGCCTTCCAATAAAGTAAAGCTTGGGTCTGGATTGCTATGGTTTACCGGTTGTGATTGGCAAACAGTCAAACGCACCACTTTTAAACCGGGATCCTGAACAAAGCCAAAAGCAATTTCACCTTTCAAGCACACATCGCATTTCCGCTCCTGTTTAGTACCCTTCCATTTCATGAGTGACCGATTCGAATGGCCAAAATAGGAAGCTTTGTTGCTTACTTTGCAACACCGCTTTTTCACTTCTTTTGTACCAGTGTTGCACTTTTCAGTCTTGTAATAGTGTTGTAACTTTCTTTTAAAATAAATTTGTATAAAATTAAAAT
>BLFK01000328.1:36022-49255 GCA_014634185.1 Astreopora myriophthalma | reverse complement strand
CTTTTGAAAGAGGTAAACATCAATTATATCTAAGGGTATTTTAGTAAACAGTTTGCTGTTCGCTTTGGATCGTGCCGTTCTGTCTCAAAACAATCTTTAACCATAAAACATTTTTAGATACTTTAAAAAGCCGTTTTCCGCCATGCTTATTGCTCCGTTAGCCTTTTTTAATAATTCCTTTTTACACTCTTTGTTCTTTGGTATGTTTACTAAAATCACGGAAATGATTATTAAATTTGATTTTTTAATTTTAAAAAAACATCTTCACCCGTACTTGGAAATTGCTTAAAAGAATGGCCAATTCTTTCAATTCTCAAGAGGGTAAAGTACTTCTGATGGACATTTTGACAATCGAAAAGATGAGGAAGAGACTTCAGTATCAGCAAAACAAAATGGCCAACAATATTTGAGGATATTTGAACACTTGTATATGGAAATAGCATTAGTTTAAAGATTTTTCACTTCAATCTATTTTTCACTGTTTTTCTTTATTCACTAAGCTGGCGAATTTCGACCAAAAATAAAAATCTAATCGAAACCGAGGTACGAGGTGAGGACTTTCGGTATTATAGCGGCTTCATAGGAATTTGCTTCAACCTCGTTTTAGTTTGACAAAAAGGAAACGATAGTTTGTGAGAAACGCTAACGAAGGCTGGAGGGTTGGGTCGCACTTTTTTTTTTGTAAGTGATCATTTGTATATTAAAAATTCGTGAAGCTGGCTGAAATGATAAAATATGCACTTTGTAGGGCAGACACTTCGCTAACCGATAGGAATCTTCGATGAAAAAACAAAACAAAAAAAAACTCTGATTCCACGTCAAGCAAACGAAGATTGAAACATAGAGAGCAAGAGAATACCAGGGACTCGGACGGAATTGTTAAATGTAAAGATAAGCGAACTATCAAGTCCTGTTCTACTAAAATTGTAGTTAGTTACGACCATACTCTTTTGATAAAAATTCTGAGCAGGAAGCCGGCTCTGGTCACGTGTCCGTAATTATGCGTGTCATCCCTTCGGCTGCCGAGCGGTTCTCGTCCAAAACGTCAATGGTTCAACCAACGAGTGACATTCAAACGAACTCATCGAAATTAGTAAGATTGATCACTAGCAGCGAAGCGTTTAACGGGAATGATTTCCACTTTAACCTTCTGAGGTAAGTGAACCATCTCAGACCTAAGTTAGTCGCGGGATTTAACGGAAGTCTGTAAACGGAAGTTCTTGGTGGTGCTCCCAATCTCTTACTGAAATAACTCGGGTGCTTCCTACAGACAAATTGGTTCTTTCCAACGAGAACTAAATTTGAAGCATGGAAGCCCAAGAGATAACAGAAAAAAACCCAAGCTCGTAAGATGTAATCTACAACATTTCGCTAAAACCGATAAAACATGAGCAAAACCAAAACAAAATAATTTATTTCCCAAAAGCAATCCTATATTTTTTGAAACACAGTTGAAGTTTTCGCCGTAGTTTGTCAGTCTCGTTTGCGTTTTAAACTGAATTATCTCGAATTGCTATTTCTGGCAATCGACAACAAATTGTGCTATTTTCATCCGAAACGCGTTTGGTGCATTTTAAATGATAAAATTGTTCGTTCATGTACGTAAATCAAATAAACAGTTCATGTATTACTGCCTGGCTTTAAAACGAGGAAATACATTTCTTTTGTTATTAGTATACTCGGCAACAAAGTTCGTGGCAAATTCTTCACCACAGACTAAAAAAGCCAAAAAGATAGGAAAAAAACAATTTGTGGGATTGTTGATTTGTCAAGAAATTGATTAGCAAAGGACAATAAAGAGCCAACGTAGTTTTTTTTCGTTTAAATGAGAATACAGTTTGTGTAAACTGACCTAAGTACCGTCTGCTTCGCTGGGCGCAGCCAAATTCATACCCTAGTCCACCTTATTTGTCCTCATGCAATTATCGTCTGAACAATTAGTGTCGTGAGGAGGTTTGATCATGTACAAGCTTTGATGCATGCATGGTGTTAATAAGTTTGATATGCGTAGAATAAGGCTCAGATTCACCGCTGACAAATAAGGTCAGATAACCGGGCTTTGCCTACTTTTGTGCTATTGAACTTGACCGGGTTGTTAATGAATTTAATCAAAGGGTAAAACCCACTTGATGGGCATTTATGCTCGTCTGAATTTCAGTCGTCTCCAGCGGGCCATGGCTAGAGCACAATACGCTTAAAAGAAAAACGATTTAAAATGACCACATGATGCACTGAAATAAACGCCTTAAGGGTTATTTCCCTATATTTGGCAGTGACGCCACAGACCGCAGAGCTTGCAGGAAATCGAATCACAAACAGTAAAGTATATTCCTGCATTATGGGGGTGTTTATACGTTATAAGTTTAGACAGTTGAAAAAAAAAAGGAATTCACGAAGGAAATGCTACTAGTCAAAAATGACTTGGTTTTCTGCAGGCCGCCAACAAAAAGTTATTATGGAAATTCCCAGGTTCGTTGGTGCCTTTCTACAACAGCTTGGCATGAAACTCAGTTCAAAATCTTGTGATGAACATTTATTGATTTTTGTTGGAATGTTATTTTTCTATAACATTTATTGTAAACAGGATTCTCGTGTTATTTTTTGCCCTGCATGACCGCCAACGTGGCGGAAATCTCCCAGCAGGGGCATTGTAGAACTTAAATCGTTTGATTTTATCCTTTTATGACATTTTCTCGTTTTCAACTGTGTTCGATAAAATGAAACTGGAAACAAATGAAAAACAACCCTGCATTGCCTCAGTGCATTCAGAAGACTTCACTACAAACTACGAAAAATAGTCACCTGTACTTACCTAGTTTAACTTCTTGAAGGCTTCACTTTATTTATCAGTGAAAGTGTACCTTTATTCATTGAAATTTGTTCCCCAAAAAAGTAAATTTAACGGGCCGGAGAGGCAAAACGGGATGAACTTAATGAACGTAATTAGAACAACAAAGCAGCGTCACCGTTTTAAAACTGACCATTTCTACATTTGTACCTATCCTTCATGCATGGATGTCAGAGGACTATGAAAAGGCCACAAAGAAAAACATTTAAGCACACAGAATCTCTACGAGAACGTCTGGTTCGAACCACTGAGTTTTTTGCACTCGTTACTCGAAAAGGTTGCGCTGCCGGCGGATGAAACAACCTCTGGCACCTAAGGTGTAGAAATTTGTACCCGAAAATGAAACCATTCTATTTCAATGGGCATATGTTTAGGTTTTTAAACTTGAATTTTTAGGTTCTTATCCTTTAAACTAATGCTCCATTCACCCAACAACACATATTTAATTAAAAGAGTTTTAACAAAATGAAAATCAGTCACAGAAGACTGAAGGACTGGTTTTTACATACAATTTTGGTAAATTTGAAATAGTGCTTTTATTTGGGCTATTTCTGTAGTCGACAAAAATCAGTTAACATCATTACGATGAAAACAATTTTAACTGAACTATGCCTAAGTAAACAGCTTTTAAACAAGTTTAAGCTTTGGTGTGAATGGAGTATTAGAAACGAACGAACAAAACTGAGGAAGCTCCGGCGCGACCTAAGAGCGAGGCGTGGCCTTATAAGAAAGGGTAACAAAGCAAGATCGTTTTTAATGTTTTCTCCATCGATCACGTCCGTCTGAATACAAGACAAGGTGTATGTTATCGCTTTATTTGACAAGTCTGCATAGCAGCTTTCTTGGCCAATAATACAATGTAAAACACACACGAAAATCAATAAAAAATCTGCCGCACTGACTGTATTCCAAATGGATCCTTTTCGAAACAACCTGTCATTTGTAAATGTTGAGCAACGGACAAATGAATTTCACTGACCAAAAAGCTTGAAGTTTCATAAAATCTGTTGAGAAATGAACGAAATCTCATACAACAAAATGAAAGAAAACAATCGCCCTCACAAGCTAAGCAGGCCCCACGACACCCGCACTTCCACTGAACAAACCAGGAAAACTTTATATGCGACAAACATTAAAGGCGTGGTGAAATAGTAACTTTGAAAATTATGTGTACAATTAATAAAAGGATCAGTTCCCATATTTTACGACTTGTAATCATTCCAGGATATTGTGTAGAAAACCTGCACAGAAAGTTAGCTTGAAAGAAATAAAACGGTCTGGACATTAAGTGATCGCGGACCTCAAGGCTTCTTTTTCAAAGATACCGGTAATTGCAACCGCTAAATGCCATAAATTCCATTATTACCCGCTATGACAAGGTGTTCGGAGAGACACAAACTTTCTTCTGTATTCAAATTCTGTATTCAACTGCGACCGGCTAATAAACTTAACAGTTGTTATCGTTTGCTCTTTGTGTGTGTGTGTGTGTGTGTTTCCCACAAGACTTACCATGGTCCCAGACGTTTTTCCGCTTTGTTTTTCGCTACGGACTACGAATTTTAGCCGCGAAGCGGCAACAACGAATCACCACTTCGAGGCTGAAATTCGTCTGAAGAGAAGAAACAAAAACTTCTGCGACCAGGGTACCCAAGACTTTGCCACCCTACGACTATATAAGCAACTACCACACAATTCCACTCTGAAATTTGGTCGTAATTTTCTTTTACATCTGATTTCCAATTTGGAAGTAAAATGTCTGCCACCGTACGATTTGAAGAGAGGGCAAGGAGACCTTTCCGATGCCTATATGGCGGTACACGAGCCTTCGCCGAAAGATTTGGAGTAGGCGAACACTAATCATATAACGAAAAAGAATTCCAGTGGACTGCCACTTTCACTCCAAAGAGCTCCAAACGCCGGTCAAAATTTATGAAATCATAATCCGGCCCTCCACGATCTGAACTTAATTACTCTGTTTTTGCAAAACCTGTCATTTGATCGTGAAATATACACACAACAATTGAATAATCCTTAACATTAACGTGTACATATCGACAAATCACAGAAGGAAGCCTTGGTCAGCCAATGACTGAAGATATTCACAGTTTCATAATCAACGACGTTTCCTTCACTTTTTTTAAACGGGGCAATTACCGCAATGGAACACAAGTTTTTGCAAATTCCAATTAATCAGTGCAAGATTGATGTGGCGGAAGAACTGAAGCGGTAGCTAGCCAAACATCAGGAGCAATATATTTATTTGTCTGGCTTAACAGCGCAAAATGTCACAGGCGTTACCAATTTTCTACTCCTATATCGTGCGATATTCAGTTATTAAGTTTTTCTGAATTGGCTGCATTATATACGCAAAATGTGACCAAATTCATCTCAACGCTATTCAGTTATTAATGTTTTTGGCTGCATCATATACAGATATGGAGGGCTTTCACGACAAAGTTTTGCTTGAAGGTTTCGCTGCAAATAAGGTGGGACCGTAATTTTGAGGGGCATTGTTTAATTGATGGTTGTATTTATATCCTTGTTCGCATGCAAGAAAGATTGGAAATTCAGAATCTTTATTGCTATCCGCGCCTAAATGTATACAATCGGTCGAATCGCACGATGAGAGAACCTGCCACAACAAACACAAAGAGCTGTTTATTTAGTCGTAACTGTGGCGTCATTGTCACTTTCTCGAAATACTTAATTGATCACCATTTGCCCCTGTCTGAATTTCCCCGAGATATTCTAAAGAAAACAGCAACAAAAAAAAACAAAAACAATTCTACTTGTGCCCATGGTTCTTATATTTTTTATACTATTTTTGTACAATGTAGAACTTTAAAACAATTTAAAGAAGGATGCTACTTGAAACGGATGCTGTAATTCGAGGACACGCATGCGTGATGATATGATATGATATGACATTTTATTATTTATGCACGATAAAATAATCAGCAGGGATTACAAACAATACTAAAATCTAAACTACAAATAGTAAAAAATTTTAAAATGATTATAATAAAATACAATTAAACTATATTTATTCGAAAGCTGCTTTCCATGAATGCCGTGCTTACTAAAATATGTCTTTTGAAGAAAAAAGCCCAAGAGACTCTGCCTGTCTTGCTTTGAGGGCTAAGCTATTCCAGACAGTAGCACCACTATAGGTGAAGCTGTTTCTATAATAATTTGTCCCCGGAAACGGAACATTAAGCTTTCTTTCAGAGTCTCTTAAACTATACACCTTATTCCAAAATGGCCCCCATTTTAATATTCTTTTGTTTTTATTCAAATTAGCCCTTGTTGCCTCGTTCAAGATAAATTATTCTTTTGAATTTTGAGCTTGAGGAAGAGGCATCGAGGGCTAATTTGAATAAAAACAAAAGGATCTTAAAATGGCAGCCATTTTGGAGTAAGTTGTATAAACAGATTCGCAGTTTGTAAGTTTAGAACATAGATATTCCGGTGCTAGCCCCTGAAGACACTTATAGACCATTGTGGGCAGCGCAATTTGTTGCTGGCTAGGTAGATTTTTCCAGCCTAAAATTTCGAATAGCTCGCTGGCATTTGCATCAAAATTAGAGAAGGTCAAAACTTGGGCTGCTCTATTTTGCAGTTTTTGTAGTTTATCATGTAACGTGATACCACAGTTTCCCCAGACGACATTGCAGTAGTCAAAGTGCGGTTGAAGTAAAGCGTGATAAATAGAACGCAATGTCGTCTGAGGAACAAGATGCCTTACACGTTTGAGGGCTCCAATTCCAGAAGCTACTTTCTTTGTCAGTTTATCGACATGGCTACTCAAGTTGAGATTATTATCAATGAGCACGCCCAGTGATTTAGCAACAGAAACTTGAATGATATAGGAGCCACCATTAATCTCGGGAATTGGGGGATTTGTAAGAGCATACAACCTCTGCCTTGATCCAATCGACATAAATTCGGTTTTTGTCATGTTCAGGGTAAGTTTGTTTGCTATGAACCATTTTTTAACATTTTCTAGATCATGGTTAAGACTTGATTCTATGTCGCCTGTATTGTCACCCGCATATGTTAGGTGGGTGTCATCTGCGTATATCCATGGCACACACTGCGGTTCGTTAGACAATTTGGCAGATCATTGATATATAGCAAAAACAACAATGGACCCAAAATAGTCCCTTGAGGGACTCCACAACTTAGTGAGCAAGTTTTAGAAAGTTTTAAGTAAGAGGGTCAAAATTGATGAAAACAAATGCCAGGAATAAACAAAGGGCCTAACGAGCCTATGTTTTGACTATGTTGGTGTTAGAAAAAAGAACAGCATTAACTGTCAAACTTTGTCTGTCTTGTAATTGGCTCCCTCTTTTCTACTTAAAGAACGATAATTGCGATCACGAACACACAGGAAGGAAAGTTATTCGGACCGCCATCTAATTGCGTGTGAAAAAGCACTAACTACAGCGGCACATGGATTACAAAAGTAGTTATTTTACAGCGTGTTTTTAACGTAACTTTATCTACCTCACAAGTTCTGTAAACGTCGATTCATCGACAAAAGGTGATGTTTTTCAACCGTAGTAAATCATTGCCATGAGAAACAACAATAAGATGTGAAATTTATATAACGCCGCTTTTACTACCAATCCAATAGCACTTTACAATCTAGACAAATTATAAATTACAGCCATTTGCAGTTTAGAATAATAATACAATTCTAGTACAGGGAACGAATAAAAACTAAAATAATAGTATGGTTACAATTCAAAGGTGCACTGTAAAAAGTGATGTCTAAACATACAAAGGCAGGGCTGAGTTACTCGCGCTAACAGTTAGTCATATATCAAAACCTATAGCCTAGTTGTCATGGTATTTATCGCGGGTTCGCGCTAACCTTGCTTCGGGCAAATCGGCGCTCAGCTGTTCAATACTTAAAATACATGTGTAATATTTAAGTGTCAAACTTGTCGCTTTTCTCTCTCATAACCGCAGTTAACAGCCAAAAGGAGAATCGCCAATCAATTGACAACGACAACTCGACAGCGAAAGGGAGGATCGATGGCATAATCATATGGCAGTTGAAGCGACTTATATGGAGGCAAAATCTTCAGTCAAAACAAAATATTAAAGGCTCGCGAAGTTCCTCCCACGCTTGTTACTTCTTTAAGTCCTCAAGACGTTTTCGAACAGCGACGGACATGGCAAACTGGTCTGCATCAGGAAACCTATCACAAAATGGCGCGGAGGCAAAGGATCTTGCGACGTCAAAAGTTATGATGATATTGCAGTTGTTGTTCTATTCCATCATAACAGTTGTTGGTTCCGTTGGAAATGCCTTAATCTGCATGGCAATTCTGAGTCGGAAGAAAAGAAAGACTAGTGAATATTTCATTCTTAACCTGGCAATAACTGACTTAGCCACCAGTGTTATCAGTATTCCTCTAGATATCATAGAGCGTTTGGCAGGATACTGGCCCTTTGGTTCGTTTTTGTGCAAAATAGTATACCCTCTTCAGACGGTTCTCATGGCAGTTTCCGTATCAACATTATTGGCAATGAGTCTGGAGCGGCATCGAGCTATAATGTATCCGCTGAAACCACGGATGAGGGGGAGAAAGCCAATTGCTGTTATCTCAATTGTTTGGCTGGGAAGTACTTTACTGGTTTCCCCTTACATCTTTGTGCTTGGCTTTGATGGTGTCTTTTGTATAGAGAATTGGCCGGGGGCGCATTACGCCAAGGCTTACACTATGTCAGTTTTTGTCGTGCTGTATCTTTGTCCACTTAGTGGCATTACGATCGCTTACCTTAGAATCGGAAGAAAGCTCTATAGAGACACTAGGAAAATGAAAGTCGTAATGGCGGATTCAGAGGGAAGTCTAATGGGCAGACAGATGTTGAGGACTCGCGCGCATCGTAACGTGCGCATCGTGAAAATCTTCGTGACAGCCGTTGTCGCGTTTGCGCTGTGCATGTTGCCGAATCACATAATGTGGCTTTGGCACGATTATGGCAACGGGTTCGACTCCAGACACTTCCCAGATGTGCTAGTGTTTACAAATATTCTGGTGTACGCCAACAGCTGTCTAAACCCATTCATATTTGGTACTCTTCAAGCTCGCTGTGGAAACGGCTGCAAAGACGTCATCAGAGGATCGCAAGACCGAGATGACAGCTCTTATCCGCATAAAAGGATGTTCTCAATGCGAGTGTCCTTCACTAGCTCGGCCAAACTACGGACTTATGTCCGTGGAACTTTGCGACGCGGGAGTCAAGGTTTTCGTAGCGTTATTCAACGCACGGGAACCGGTACACGGGTCAAAGAGCGTCCTGGGATTGATGGTGAGAACGGTGAAGAGTGCGATCTTTGAAACAAAGAACCACTATGTGAGGAGACGGGCTGTGGTGCGGGTTTTTAAAAGGATAGAATTTTGATCGTTGTAGCATTTCTCATTGAATCTCAAGCGCAAGCATTTGTTCAGCAGGCTTTCTCCCAACCCAGCCCCTGTTGATGACCACAGAAGAGGGAAGTGTCTCGGCTTCAGTTGAACTGAAGTATTTTAAAAATGAAGTGACATCTGTTCAGTTTTAGAGTTTAAACAGCGCGTTTCAACATTAACTCTTTTTGTATTGACAATACACGCATTAGTAAAGCATTAATTACCTGGCGCTTTGGACAGCATTTAGGATTTACAGTTTAAGTATGAAAATATTTCAGTTTAATCCGTCTGTATAGTAACAAATATTCTATTCAAACCTATAGCGTAGTAGTCTTCACACAATCCCTATATTATTTCTAGAGCATTCGTTTGTATATTTGTTCTTAGTTCCGATTTAGTTCAGTTCAGTTTACTTGTTGTCCTCCCAGCGGAGAGACCCTAAAATTACTAGTTATTCTTCAGTTCTTTGTTCCACTCAACTTACAATAGGTCTATCACGGATTCGAAGTAATCTTCAAGTAAGGCCTTTCGTGTCAATTATTTTACTCACGTGGCATGTATTGATGCACCGAGCCATTTGCGCATGCGCAGACCAAATTCCTTAACGAAAATACGAAAATAGAACCAGTAGCGGTACCTCAGGACATTTAAGCCAGAGCGTTGTATCATGATGATAACCCCCGAGATTTCGGCCCGCGGATCGCCTATACTTGCCACTTTCGGATACCTATCCCCAATAGGCAGTGAGGGAGAGAAATGTCGGTCCCTAGACCATATGGGACAGATCCCTTTCGTACTCGCAGCTCAGGTCCGTTCCACTTATACTATTATTTCGATCCATTATATATTTGACAGTGTACATAGTTTTTTGGGTACGCGTTGAAGTACACGAATTTCACGCATGCGCCTTTCCTAAAAATTGATAAAATGGCAAAAGAAAAGTGCAATTTCCAGTCTATGTTAAAATATATTTTTGTTTTGTGCTTTTTGCGGCTTTCGGTGCATTTACCGAGTGCAGGAGTCAAGGTCGGATTGAAGTGCCGGGAACCCTTGGATGCATCGCCTCATGTGTTCGTTTTTCACTCAAAAATCACCTTATCCGGTCCCTTGCAACTTTGACCAATTTCTTGTACCTCGTGGAAAGAGATATATACATGGATTAAAGGGGCTGTGTCACGAAATTTAGCCAAATTCAGCGACGGGAGCCCCCAAACAAATAAAGTGAAACATGAAAATAACTGCTTAAAACATTGAAGGAAGGTTTGAATAAAACAGAAAATACAAAATGAGACAAGGATGGGCAAAACTGAAGAAGATTGAAGCGGATTGGGATTGGGATTTTTGAAAACTGTTCAGCCTAACAGTTTTTCAAAGTTTATCTTTGTTGTTTGTAACTTTTCTCATGTATGCTTGGGAGACATATTTTTTGTCCCGAAGCTTTGATTTTGTTGTTTAATTGTAACTTCTCGGGTGACGGTAAGTTGAATTGCGAGTAAGGGCGAGTAATTGGCAAAACCAAACAAAATCGTGACACAGCCCCTTTAAAGTGATGTTGGCCGGGATATTGTGAAGTAGATAAACATCGAGAGAAATGCCGACCCATGTCAAACGATTGTTGCCGTAAGAGGCAACTGGGAACGAGTTAGTAGCTGGACGACATTATGCCTCCTCTACATCCCCTCATAAGCACGATGGCTGCTCACGTAAACCTATGGTTTACAGTAACCGCAAGGATACACTGAGTTGTTTCTCAGCTCTCATCTTACAATTTTCTGATTACTCAACTGTCGCTTAAGAAACTCTCTTTTTATCGATCAGCTGATAAATAAATTGGGGCTTTTCATCCATCCAGATCCTTCCAGACTCACAGGGGGAGGTATCGGGGTTCAGAGGGACTGTCATCGCCTGTTAGAAAGCGATTTTACCAGTTACTTTCCCAGGGTAGCCTAGAGAATCGTAAAGATTCGGCACTTTTTTCTTGTTAGTATTCCAACGCTGGACAGGCTTATGCATTGGATGAAAGATAATTTTTCCGGAAGTTTCACTTTGTGTTCATAAATCGTGCGTTATGGCGGCACAATTAAAGGTGAGCTAAGTTCCCCCAGAAAAATCGAATAAGCTGTTAGTGGCAGTTGAAGTAATCCACGTAATCTAACTATATTGTACATTGAATACATCGGGCAATAATAAATATGCACCTATGAACGCTGATATAATAGCTAGTCAATTTTTTTTTTGTGAGGGAGATGGACAGCAGTATTTTATTGCAAAAGGTTTTGATACTACCCAATTCCCCAGGTGCTGATCTAGGAAAAATGTTGACCGATTTATTGCAAAACGAGCGCCAAAGGCACAAGCTCCTAGGGGGGTCCAGGGGCATGCTCGCCCGGGAAATTTTAACTACCCAAAGTGCCCTTTCCTGGCTTTTTGAGTCAGTCAAACAGTATGTTTGCCAGTTCCATTCTCCTTGGATGAAGCCTTGCAGATCTGCGAATTATTTCATCAAAGTCAATATCCATGTTGTAATGAATGTGCAGCAAGGCACAGACTAGTCATTTCCCGGCTGTAAAATTTTGCCACCAGAATGTGTCTATGACCCTTGCCTATTTCCGGTAATTGGCAAAAAAGAATAAATAAAAAACAAATGTCAAAACTATTTGCGAGATTCAACTTGCAGTTTACTTTTATAATTAAAAATATATGCATATCTATTTTTTTTTTATTTTGAAAATTCTGACCGATTTCCGTAAAACAGTGGAAACCGGTATGGATCGGTGCCTGTTACCAGCATATTCAATGACTGGACAATGTTTTGGTTCCATTAGTTAGTCATCTCTTGTTATTTTGAGAGCAAGTTGTAGATAGTTTATTTCCAATTGTCAGGTCAAAAGTAAGGTTCTTACTGGGGATATAGAGGATCAGGCCAACTGGATAAAAAAGGTACAATGTAATTCAGAAATTTTCAAATATGGATTGATGAAATGTTCATGAATGTCTCCACATTCACGTTGGGCCTTATTGTCTCAATTAAATATATTCTTTTCAATTTTGAGCTTAAGAATGAAACAGAAGGGCCAATTTGATTGTAAAAAAATAACTTTAAAATGAGGACTGTTTTAATTGGACATGTATGCTTATCATCTCATTGACAGACTGGAGCTAGAGCACATTTGAGAGCCATTGGCTTCAAGGTAATTTCTGTTCATGTGCAGAGGTACGCATTTAAAATTGAATTTAAGCTGAGGCGCTCAAGCCAAAAGGAGGATTCCTTGGATAATTATATAAACTCCTCTCAAAGGATATGACAATTTATGAGGTGTTCCAACAATATTATTTTCTGTGAAGGGTTGTTAGTATTGATTAGCACTGCAATGCAGAACTGCTCTGGTAGAGTTCTGCTGTGGTCTATCTCAAGTCATACACTAAAAGCAAAAGGTGACAAGATGAAAACAGGAAAAATTTTTTTTGACCTGTTGTCATCATTAATACATCTTTTTTTAACACAATTGGCAACAACTGAGTAATGAACTTCTAGTGTTATTATTTTACAAAGAAACAAACACATAAGTCTTATACAACACTGGTCAGGGTTTGTGCATATTGCCTTTCAATGTTGGCAGCTTTTATGTGTTTTTTTCAATGGTGCGAAGTTTCCTTCACAGCCACTCAGGCCAAAGTCGTGGAACACTCCTTGTCCCCACAGGTAGGGACGAGGAGTGTCAGGTGGCTTTGGCATGAGTGGCTGTGAAGGAGACTAAATGGTGTTGTGATTACTCAACTAAATAGGATGAAGATTTCTTGAAACCACTGATCACTGTGGCATGCCCCTACATCAATGTAATTCCATGCAACTTCCACTTCAGGTATTATCATGCATGTTTCTTTAGTTTTTCTTTGTAGAAAATTTTTTCTTTGCTTGTTTGTTTAATTGCTGATTTACTACGCAAGGACCCTCCTCTTTCA
>BLFK01000328.1:10157-22657 GCA_014634185.1 Astreopora myriophthalma | reverse complement strand
TTTTGTTGGTTAAGCACAAGGCTCATAAGTGTTTTACATCTAGTCAATTCTTTAAAATATTCAGTACGCTATAATAATTATATCTTTACAGCAGGAAGAAGCTAGTGAAAGGAGAAAACAGAATAGATTAAAGGAAATGAATAAGAAACGCAACCTTGAGAGTCTGCAAAAGGATGCTGAAAAACGGAGGAAAGACTTTGAGAAAAAAGTATTGTGTACTACAGCGTACAACACTTTGATTAAGTTAATGTGGATGTATCTTTTTTTAAGAATAATATTATTATTTGAAGGGCTCATTGCAAAAACTTGATAAACAGTGCTAGAAGTAGAAATAGAAACCTATCAAGACCTGAGAATGGGAGATTTTTCTTGTTAACCAACCCCCTCTTGCTCTATTGTTCCACCCTGCTGCCCTTAAAAAATTCAACCACAACTCCTAATGTTGGCTTCTTGATACAAATGCCTATCCAACGTCAGCAAAATGTGTGAAGTGATGACAAAATAGCTATAAGAAGTCCTCTTCTTGATGTTGCTCATAACAAACTGGGTGAAATGTACTCAGAATATGGCTGAAATCTGACAAAATAAAGCACCAACCCAAGCATCTCTTAATGAACATGTTTTGTATGGAGCCCTTTGATTATATGTACATTTTGTTCTAGGAGGCTATAAAGGAAAATTCTCAGTCTGTTATTGGTGGTGGTGGAAGATCAGGTGTGTGGAAGCCTTTCAGATTTGAATGTTTTAGGGTTTTGAATCATTGACTTGGTCTCTACTTTTTGTTTGCAGAGGGATCGCTTAAAGCATATTATAAAGAATTCAAAAAGGTATAATATGTGCAAGAATTTAAAACACAGAGGGTTTTCTACTCAATTGCAAGGCTGGGTTTGTAAAACATCTGTTCACTTCATTTTGAGGAAGAAGAGTGATTTAATAGTTACAGTTGTAGTGATGATAGGAATGCCCCGTGCTGTTTGGTGTGTCATTCACTTTCTCATTTTGCTGGACATCAGGTAGTTGATGCAGCAGATGTTGTCTTGGAGGTTTTAGATGCCAGAGATCCTCTTGGTTGTAGATGCCCACAGGTCAGACTAATATACAATGTAGCAAGTTGCATCATGACCTCAAAATAAGGAGGATATAATGTTAACTATAAAGATGGAGTAAATTTATGCTCAGATGTTCCAGAGTACACTATAAGTGTGAACGACATTGTCAGGTTCATTGCATCAATGAAATGGGAGTGTACAGGGCATAACAAGTGTGAACCAGTAGCATCCCTGAGGTGTACTGAATTATATTATGGGGAAGGCAAGAGGTGTGAAACCACTGAGTCAGGTCGCTGTGTGATGATATTCAAGTTGTTGAGGCAGTTGGTGATTTAATTTGATCAAGGCTAGTACAAAAATAGATGGGGTGGAATGAATGGTGCAGTCTACATTCAGCAGTGGGTGGACAGCTTAACTAATGAAAATGGTTTCATTTTTAGGTTGAAGAATCAGTGTTATCCTCAGGAGTCAACAAAAAACTAGTTCTTATTTTGAATAAAATAGGTGAGTCAAGTTGAAAGTTTAATGCCTGTGTATGGTTATATGTTTTTGTTTCAAAGTCATCAGTTCTTTGAAATTATTTTCTGATTTCAGATCTCGTTCCTAGGGGAATTGTTGATCAGTGGTTAAAATATCTTCGCAACGAGTTTCCAACATTATCTTTTAAGGCATCAACACAGAACCAGAAACAGAATTTGGTGAGTCAGTTCTCTCTTTGACCAGTGTTGACAAAAAATGTTTCTTCCCCTTTCTTTGCAAGTCCCACTCTAAAAGGAGGAAAATCTTGCCCTACATTGGCATTAGTAAACCACAGTATTGTTTCATTTCCCCTCTGAAATCTCAAACTTTTTCAGGGCTTTCCTTTTAGGTAGTTGGGCAGGGCATTCTTTCCATCTTCTCAGAGTTTACTCCCAGCCTACTTTAAGGGAGCGACAAATTATACATTATACCAAGCTACAAATTTACTGCTTTCCCTTGGTTCTCCCGAGTTTTACACCCAATTTAAAAAGTTAGTGACACCCCGCTGATTGCTGTCACCATGCAAAGTGAACATTCTTTCTGATTTTCTTTCAGCATCAGAGTAAAGTTTCTACATCTTTAGCATCAAGTGATTTGCTGACATCCAGTGCTTGCATAGGGGCAGATACTTTGCTGAAGCTTCTCGGGAATTATTGTCGGAACAAGGATATCAAGACCGCAATCACGGTCGGGATAGTAGGTATGAACAATTGTATAACACAGCAAGCAAATCTATGCCATCAAATGAAGTATGCTCAACCTTGCATCATAATCATTTTGTGAGCATGCTGTTGATGTAAGCAAACTAGTCCTGTTTGCTGCTTTGCATGTTATGAAACAAGTTATGGTGCACTTTGGAAAAAGCCTATATGTTGTAGTTCAATTTCTGCTTTGGTACAAGTTGTTTTTGTACTAGTACACAAAATATTACACTAGCACAAAATATTTTGAACTAGTACAGAAGTTTTTAAACCAGTCCATTTTTTTTAAGCTGATGAAAGAGCCATTTCACAGTTATGCTTTTTTGTTCTGTTAGGATTTCCCAATGTTGGCAAAAGCAGGTAATAAATTATTGTCTCCAGTTACTGTAAAACTCAGATCAATCACAGCAGACCTATAGTACAGTATATACAATCAGATAACCCATCAAAACTCCACATAACTGCATAGCTGGTGCCAAGCCTAAAAAGCAAGGATATAGTGCAAAGTGTGCCAAATTGGTGCAAGCATGGCAAAACACATGCATGCAAGTCACAATTGGTTTATTTTCTTTTGATTCGTTTAGTAAGTGTTATGATATTTTTTGGCCAGTCACTAAGCATGGTTACATGGATTGTGTAATGTAAATTACCGCCACACATGCCATACACATTTACATGTACAAATTGTTAAATAATGTCTTTTTGCTTGCTGTCAGTATCATTAACAGTTTAAAAAGAAGCCGGGCTTGCACCGTGGGAGCTACACCTGGAGTTACAAAGTAAGTAAGCTAAAGTTGTTGCTAAAGTCATTCAGTTGGCAAAATCTATACGAGTGTTGTGAGAATTAAAATGGTATGAATGGTATCGAAGTTCAGAAAGAGAATGCTACTGCCACCTGCTCACATTCCCCACAGACTATAAAATGATCGAGTTGTGTGGATCTGAGGACAGACACACAAACAGAATATCTGCAATTTACAGGGTGATTGCTGCAGCATAAACTATTCTCCTTAAGCCAAATCCCAATCATCAGTGCTTGATATTTTTTCACAAATCTCAGGAGCATGCAGGAGGTTCACCTGGACAAACACGTCAAACTTTTGGACAGTCCGGGTATTGTGATGGGCAGTACAAACACAGGTTCAGCTGTGATACTGCGCAACTGCGTTAAGGTACCCATGAGACCTGGACTGAGTGGTTTGAAGCAGGGCTCACACTAACCCAGGCTGAAGTTCATTTGAAACCTGTACGGTGTCATGTCCTGGTTTAGCAGAAACCCTGCTTGGAACAATTTGGCCCTGGATAATAATTATAATGTTTGTGTTGCCAGTTACTGTAAGTTGTTGTGTGTCTTTATCATATGTGCATGGATGTGCTCCACCCTTGTTTTTTTTTTGCTTGTAGCTTCCACATTACTGGTGGGAATAATTACTTTGTGTTCTTCCATCATGTTTTCCAAGTTGGTTTTATGCCTTCACAGATAGAAAACATTGATGATCCTGTGCCAGCAGTAGAAGCTATTTTAAGAAGATGTAATAAACAGCAGGTAGATCATATTTTGAAATGAACTTGTAAGCGTTGCATGAAGGCAACACCAACAAAAGGTAACATGAAATTCGGGACCTGACTTCGGTAAAACTCTGCTTTGTGTAAGTGAATTAGACTATCCTGGAACTAAATTAATTGGGTGAAATGTAGCATCGATGTTTGGAAAAGCACCTCACTATCATTATTGCTCACACAGCATATAACTTTGACTTTGACATTTTAGGATCTAGTTTTGTGAAAATGTAGGAAAATTTGTAACACACGTGAACAGTAATTTTTGGTCATACTGTGCTTTTCAGTGGAGTTTTGAAAGTAATATTACTCAATTGCTTAAGTTTGCAGTAGTCATGCACTTATCAATTTGTATGGGACAAAGAAATAATTTTGTCAGTCTATGGGCCAAAGCACTGCACTGATTGCAATTTCCAATAAATTAAATGAACACTTACATGATCATTTGCTTGAATACAGTTATATTTTAAGGTTAGGTCAGATTAAACAAGAATACCAGAACAGACAAAATGGACGAAAACATGTTGAAAGCAAACCGAGTTACAAAGTGTACCTGTCCTAACGGTTGACACATGTATTTTGTTAATGGTTTTGCTACTCAAGGTGATGGAAAAATACTTAGTTCCTGATTACAATGATGTGCATGAGTTTCTGGCACACCTTGGAAAAAGGCTTGGAAAGCTCAAGAAAGGTTGGTCTAAAATGAATGTACATGTACACTGTACTGAGGGCCTGAAAATGCAAGAGGCTCATTGCTAATATTATGATATATAGGATTTATATGGTGCATTTTCTATGTGGCAAATTCAAATGCGCTTTACAACACTAATATTAGTATATACTACACAAATGAATAGTGCTTTTCATGCATGTTGATTAGCTAACTCGGAAGTGATGGTTAGGGTTAGGTCAGTATTTTTAAAGGCTATTTGTAGCTGTTTGCATGAGCATTTTCCGGAGTGTTCTTTCTACATTTATTCCTAAGATTGTAGGCATTGTCCAATGCAGTGGACTCAATCTGATCGAAACTATTTACTGCATAATTACATGTAGACACATGTGCGCCCAGCCCAGGTGTATGCTTATGCTGTTTGGCCCAAATTCTGTTGATCCTGAGAGGAGAGGTGATAGAATAACTAATGTATCTCTTCTCTCTACTGGAGCTCTTGATAGGGTGGAGGCCCAAAACTACCAGAAGTTAGCTCTGTTTGGCAAAGTCACTTAGAGATGGACTGGAGTTAATTGGCAAAAAATAAGATATTGATAATATGAATGATGGATTTCCACTGTTGGACAACTCTGTTGGCTAGTGATGGATTTTTGAAAAAAATGTATTTGAATTGCAGGTGGAATACCTAACACCATAGCAGCAGGGAAGACTGTATTAAAAGACTGGAACAGGTTGGCAGCTCCCTTCCCTCAAGTCCCCGTCCCTTTTTCCCAGGAGTTGTATGTGCATGTGTCTTAATGGTCTGGTAACGTGTTGATAAACGTTTATACATTTGTTGAATAAAATAAGATTTTTTTTTAAAAAAGGAAACAGGTGATGAGCAGTTAAGGAGATATTTCAATGTGTTTTTTATTTTTATTTTTATTTTTTATTTGTCTAATGTCTAGTGGGAAGATTTTATATTACACTCACCCACCAGAGCAGCACAGTCTACCCACCCATCTGTCGGCTGATATTGTGAGCGAATGGAGCAAGGAATTTGATCTGGTGAGTTACAGAAAGCTTGTTCATCTCTACTCCCAAGGGCTACCTTAGGACCACTCCTCTTATGCGCTTTTTAATAGGCAATGAATCAAACAATGCAAATTAATGTAAAGGCGTTATGAATGCCATCTTTGGCAGGTAGAGGCAAGCGTGCGGCGGAATACTCATTGTCTTAAATCTTGATTGGTTTGTCGCAGATCAGTACTCATGTTGAGCACATTTGTTTGCAGGGATCTATCAACGAGCAGGAACAAGAGGATTTACATGGTATGTTTAAGAGTCGGCAAGGTCACTGTGTCAGTCAGCCTTTGTTGGAAAGATTTAAGTTTGGCGTATTAAATTTCTCTTCATAACTGTCAGGTGTTCAGCACTCAGGAGAGAATGCCATGGTGTTGGAGGCTGGTAGGCCTGTGGGGGCTGCTGAGAACGTGGAAGCAGAAATGGTGAGTGCTAGAGAGCCTCTTGACGTTGGACGTATCATGTAAGCACATTCAGGGTGGCGGACGAGTAGCTAACGCTTTGTGTCGGCCAGAAAGACAAACATAACAGTGAGCGACCATGTTGCGTGGTGCTTGTTGTTGATTCCGTGGACTAAGTCTTGCAGTTTATCATTCAAACGAAGATTTTACGATAACTGCAGAAATTCACGCGCGCTCATTGGCTAATTTTTATGGTCAATATGCGGACAGACACATGAATTTGAAATTCATGCGACGCGTCAGCGGGCGAGCGCGCGCAATTCGACAATTTATTACCGCCTCGTGGATCCACAGCTACTTTGACAATGTGATGACGAAATTCATGATCAATAACAGGACAGACGCATAAAAAACTGACGTCAATTTGTTAAGTTTATTATCATATCATGTACGAGGTGGCCATAACTTTGACATCTGTGGATAAAATCACGAAAGTTTAGTATTCACTTGGGGGTGAGGTGGGTGGGTGTGTTTTTTTTTGGGGGGGGAGGGGGTAGTTTTTTAATTGAGGCCAGAAGCATAACCGACGCCTTCTGTTCATGAACCAAGGAATCCGACGAAGAAGAAGGAGAAGAATCAGTTGAAGAAGACAACAATGACGAATCTGACGAAGAAGCTATGGAAGGCAGTGACTGCGAGGTATTACTTAACAGATTACAGTGGTTTTCAATTGAGTGTCGTAAAACCTAAACTGCGGTGCTCACTAAGCCAATTACTTTCTAAAGGAAGTACATCCCTCAGTCAATCGCATATCAAAGTGCTTCACGACTTGGTTGTGCTAGCCAATCAGAACCCAAAGAAAGTAAAAAAGGCCCGCGCCAAGCGCGGGAAAACGAGAGTGACTAAGTCGCAATTGGTTTAAGTTTTGTATATGATTGGTTTGAAAGTTCGCGCGTTTTTTTTTTATCCAATCAGGGAGCAAACCAGAACCAAAGATAGACTAAAGCAAAAACCAATGAGCGCTTGACAGCTCGCGTTTTCCCGCCCTCAGCACTGTCGGAATGTATTTACGTCACGTTCTGATTGGTTAATTTGATTGTCATTTATCTATTGCCTGCAATATCCCTGGTGGAGATGAAAACGTCACTGATGACACAAAAGGCCATGCACAGTCGTAAAGCAGAAATGGAAACTTTGTGCACATGAATTTCCGTTCCTACCGGCTGGAAGGGAAAAGGTGAAGTAGTCCCAAAGAAGCTCCGTTGCTTGTTCCGGAAACCGGCGTTTTTCATTAGAAGTTTTAGCTGTTGAACTTAAAATCTTGGCTAAGAGGAAGTGCACCTCAGCTGGACCGCTAGTAAACGGATGTATGAATTCACCCCCTGAAACGACAATGTGTTTGTTTGTTAGACACAGAAAGATGACATGACAGTCATTTTAAAGACAGCGAAAGCCGTCACGCAATCTGAAAAGGTCACACAATCCCGTGGGAAGGCGGAAACTGGACTTAGTGCAGACGAAATAAACGGGTTTAACTTGCAGTCCAGCAAACAAAGAAAAAAGGTAGGATCGAGAGGTGTGTTATCGGCAGTATGACAGGTAGACTATAAAAAAACTACCTCATGACTTAATTCCTTCTAGATTTTTAAGAAGCAACAAAAAGAAAGGCGAAAACAAGGTGAGAGAGCGTGTGCATAACTTCTCGCTTTATCATTCAGTTAGTTCAGTTCAGTTAGTTAAATACATGTTGTATTGTCTTACTTGACAGTGGCAAGCAGTGCCGAAGCCATGGATTACAGCGATGACGATTACAACTTCGATACTGACTTCTGTTGAAGACGAAAGAGAACAAATGTTAAGGACACGCAGAGGAGCGCAGTGGCGTTTCCAAACTCAATAAAAGTTTTGAAACTCAAAGCTGAAACTGAAACTGAATACAAGTTTCGAAACTGGAATTCAATCTTCGATTGCGCCCTGCCCTGAAGGTCACCGTGGAAGAGACGAAACACTGGTTGAAAATTATGAATATTGATACCAATTTGCCTCGCGTCTTCTCAGGAATAGATCGCAATTGGCGTCAAAATGTAATAAGAGCAAAACAAGTGTTTTGGCGATAGCGTCAGCGATGTTCTTTCCACCCTTTGACGTCTTTTGTGACGTGTTAATGAACAGACCCGTCTCAATCATTTTATTTGTCTTATACAGTGTGGATACTGTCAACAGTGGCGCCATTTGCGTCTGTCCTCGAATAGGCCTTACCCAATGACCCAATGATTTCAAAGCTGTCTGACAGTTTCTTTTATTGATCACTCTCAACTTCGGGATACAGTAAGCTGCAACAAGCCTTAGTCAAAGGTACTGTCTGATGAGCACAAGGTCGTTGCTATGTGACTGGGTTTAGAATATCAGTTTGCGCAACAGGAAATAAACGATTTAAACGAATCTGTTGTCAGTTCGTCTTCTACAGAACGTGTTTGCCTATGTCCGACACTTCGTCTGACATGTGATCTATTTCTTCACCATAACCCCAAGAGTAACAAGTCATTTCAAAGCTGTCTGACAATTGTTTGTAGTGATCCAGGGGCGGATCTAGGATTTTTCTTAGGAAGGGGAGCTGCACCACTAAGGAATGACGTAACTGGCGGGTGATGTAAACTGTTTTTTTTTTTGCAGATTACTAGTCATATTAGAAAGCTGAAGGTCATCTCAAGGGTGTGTGTGTGTTGGGGGGGGGGTGGGGGGTGGGTGCGCACCCCCTGCACCACCTTGAGCTGCAACATGCCTTGGTCAAAAGTACTGTCCTATTAGCACGAGGCCGTTGCCAGGTGCCTGGTTTTAGGAATATAATCAATTTGCGCAACTGGAATGTCACCTATTTCTTCACAATGGCCGAGTTGTTCGAAGATAGCTTAGCGCTAATCCTGGTTAAATACCATGACATTCTATGGGTTTTAATCGAATTCAAACCAGAGTTAGCGCTAACTAACCCTGCTTTGAACAACTCGGCCATAACAGCAAGAGTGACAAGCTACAACCCATGTCTGTACCCAAGAAGGGAGACCTCCCCTTACCAATCCCTCATGGATTTTTTTCAAGGCAAGAGTAGCTACACAGACTCAACGGATGGATATCACTGACACGAATTACAAGCTTTAGCCATCCTTAAAATCATATGTAGTTCAAGTAGAGTTTAATACAATAACTTAAAAATAATTTATGATATTTTAAACACAATGATAAATTTTTAAAACTATTGCCGTACATCTACCTGAAATTTCAACAAAAGGTCTGGAAATCCTGTATGTGAGCGTAGCGAACGTTTTCAACATGCCTAACGGTCTCCAAATAAGTCCGTTTTGCAAGCAGTGTCTCGCCTGGCAATATAGGCGGCTGTTTACTTAATACATAAACTTTTTATCAAATGAACCGGGCTCACATGAAAAGGCCCCAAGATTTCTTAATTCATAAAGAAAACGCAGGTCTTCGTTAAAGTCTTGGGATTATCTATAACGTTTCGAAACTGAATTACAGCAGGGCCGAGTTGTTCGCAAGAGGGTTAGTGCTAGATCTGGCTTAATTCCAATTAATTTGGTTGTCATGGTATTTAATCCTTGCTTATTACCCTGCTTTGAACAAGTCGGCCCAGGGGCCCGTTTCTCGAAAGTCCCGTAAACTTTTCGGGCCCGAAAAGCCATTTCTAAAACAGCGACCACTTATTCTAAAAAGCTGGTGTTTTGCTATGTTTTCAAGATAGGGAAGGGCAAGTGTTTTACAAAATTTCATGCCTGGAAACGCCTTCGTTTTTAAGATACGAAGGAAATTATGTCACCCGAAAGGCACCCGAAAAGTTTCGGGAGTTTTGAGAAACGCACGCCAGGGGCCCGTTTCTCGAATGTTCCCTAAACTTTTCGGGCCCGAAAAGCCATTTCTAAAACAGCGATCCACTTATTCTAAAAAGCTGGTGTTTTGCTATGTTTTCAAGATAGGGAAGGGCAAATGTTTTACAAAATTTCATGCCTGGAAACGTCTTCGTTTTTAAGATACAAAGGAAATTATGTCACCCGAAAGGCACCCGAAAAGTTTCGGGAGTTTCGAGAAACGCACGTCAGGTTGTCGACAAGCCCCTTCTTTAAGCGCTGATTCCCAGGCTTCCTCCTGCAGGGAAATTCGCAAGGTTTCATGGGAAAAGACGTGTGGATATTCGAGAAGGATGGCGTCGGATAACAAGAGCTGGCTCTTCAATTTAAAGCTCAAACCCAAGACAAGGAAGTATAACTTCGACCTTTGCCGTCTAAATACAGCAAGTGAGTGTGTGTACGGATTGTGATCATATCGCGTAAGCACGCGATTGTGTTCGGCGTACCTAAATATTCCCCTTTTCATGAAATCGACGAGTGTCTGTGTCTAGTATAAATTAATTCATAGTGTTTGAGTCTTGGTTTATGTGAACAAACTCCATTGAATTATTCGACGGTGTATTTATTTCATCTGGTATATGATTGGGTTTCATTCTCAAAAATGTAATGTAAGCTGCAGATCTAGCCATGCGCGAGCCATGCGCTTAAATTAGAATTTTGCGCGCGCGGAGTTTTGCCTTGGTAACGCGAATGAGTAACGCAAGCATAGGAGTACACTTTTAAAAGAACATGAGCAGGGAGATGACTTTAATTATAAGAAGCCGTAAATTCATGTCAAAAGTAGTGGTAACTCAATCATTTCAGTTGAGTATATGTTGACTGTTCAATAAACCATAAGCAAAACAGGACATGCACATTTCTCCACGCATGACATAGAAATATCGATATAGCGTCAACAACCAAAAAATATAATTTTAAAAATAATATATTCGATTTGAGTGCTGTCTGAGCATCAATATATAATTCTTATTTTTTTGGCGATTCGCAGCTATCGACAAGGGACAGCTAGATGCGTTGAAAAACTGTTAATTTTGTAATAACCATTTGTTTATGATTTGTCAAGGTTGGGTTCCTCGGCAGACCCTCCATTACTTAGTATTTTGTAAACATGAAACTAATATCATGTCGGGATGTGATGAAAATTAGCCGCCAGATTGGACTACGCTGAAAGAATCATCTGTTTAATTTGTTGCGCGAAAGGGTTTTGGCTGTTTTTCGCGATTAGCATTTAGGCAGGAAATACGTATTGTATTTATAATATCGTTCAAACAATGGGTCTACTTGAGGCAACTCTGATGCAAATTTTCTGCGGTCGATTCACGCCCTGGTTAATTTCAGTCTTTCATAAAATCGACTGCAAGTGTATTTCTTTTGAACCGTGTAAAAATTGAAATGCGAAACTGCAGGTATCGGCTTACTTTTTTTTTCGGGTTCTTTGTTCACTTCAGTTCGTCCTTGGTGGAGTATTTCCTACATCGGATTACAGTCCAGTTTAAGGACGAGTTGTTTTTCAAGTTATGGAAAAAGGAAGAAATCCCTCCAAGAGAAGTCCTTCAAAGTTGTTAGAAGTCTTAGTTTTCTTTGGTGTAGTCTCATGCCGATTTTCCGTGCAATAAGGCTTAAATTACACAGGTGCGGATAGCAAAATAACGCCACAGGTCGAGCATTGTTTTAAGATTAATCCTTTACAGATCTCACGGCAAATAAGGGACAACAGGGATGTTATTTGGTCAAAGCGGAAAATTCCTTCCCGGAGCTTGTTTTCGCGTTTTTATATCGTCACGTGGTGTGTCGTGACATGTCGCGCATGTCAGTGTTGTCAAGTCAGATTCTGTTCGGATCAATATTGGACTTAGCCTTGCGATGAAACAAGGTTTTTTTTAATCAAGATTTCTTTGCCACAAGCTGTAGACCCACTGTGTTAATCTTCCCTGCAGGTCAAGAGAAAAGTCCTGCAGCAATGGCCAAGAACGAGAAGGAACAAAATTTGCTTGTTGTGTTGGGAGCTTCGGTAAGTGTAATTTTTAACATGCTATGAATATGCTGATTTCATAAATTAATGATCTCTTTTCTTCTGGATGGACTGGTTAGGCTGTTGACTTATCACGGAAAACAGAACACTTGCACAATCAGTAGCTAATGTTTTAAGTAGTTAAAGTTCTCGATCTTGCGCATTTTGTCGATGTTCAGTCTTATTGAAACTTAATGTACATTTAAAGAGTGAAATTTGCTCGTTCGTTTGTGTACATTACAAATCTTGAGCAGTTGTCCATGTTAAAGGTTAATGTGGATATCATGCTAAACTCTAGGGTTTTTTAAAATTTAACATAGGTCAGGAGCATAGGTTATTATTATAACGTAATAATGTTACCGGAGAGCTAGGCAATCGTAGGTGCTTTTGTAAATAGGCAGCTGAAGTGATAACTTTTAGTTACGATTTATGTTTGATGGTTTGATGTAATGCACCTATACTGGTTAAGCCCCATTTTGGGGATTGGGTGGTGGCTGATCCAGGAGAATTTGACATTTTCATGGAAGCTAGGGTAAAATTCTCCACCACCGGGCACCTACTGAATGTCAAATTCACCACTCCCGAGCACCCACTGATTGTCAAGGGGGTG
>BLFK01000327.1:160706-173455 GCA_014634185.1 Astreopora myriophthalma | reverse complement strand
CCCCCCCCCCCCCCGGCTACCTTGTGTGTCACCTGTGTTGAGCTCACAGTCAACTAGTCATTGGTGTAATATTTTCCTGTGGAAATAGTCATCACTTTCTACATACTCTCACTGTGGCTGAAATTGAAAAGCAGTAAGAGGCCTATTTTTCCACAGACACCACTACACCCTGAATTATCTGCCTTTTACCTGGCAACCCCAAAACACAAACCACCAGGTTGGCCTATCCTTGCTATAAGTCACACTCTAGTCCTTGATGGATAGCCCCCTCAAGTTTTAGCCACAGCAGAGGCTTGAACGTGGGCTGCGTCTGCACTCAAGCGAAAAAGTCAGCGGGCATGTTCTTGCAAATTCAGTCAGATATATATATATATTAGCTTTAATGCAGCTTCTATTGTAACTTTCTAATTCAGCCTTCTTGGCTGCAGCGAGTTTTAATAAATGGTCATTCTTCCTCTTCTTCTTCTTCTAATAACAACAATAATAATAATAACTTTATTTGAGTCTCAAGCTGATATAGCTGATCACAAGTGCTCTGTTAATTGAGGGGATTACAAATCAAACCACATCAAATCAGATCTAATGTTCGTTTTGAGGAGAAGGGAAGACCAGAGTTTCCTTTCGTCACATGCAGCGTAGAGAACCAAGAAAGTCTGGGAATCAAATCCAGGACACACTGCTGGAAGCCAAGCTCTCTAGCCACTGCGTCAACCCTGCTCCTTTTTACTTTCATTCAATCAGTGGATGAAATCTTCAAGTGTGACCATGCGAGTGAAGAATCCCGTGTAGTACGTTGCTGTATGGTGCGGTCTGTTATCCGTTGCAAGGTTCTTCAAACTTGTGACTCTGTGGATAAATTTCTTTAGTCTGGATATTTGAAATAAAATTGAGCAAATTCTCCTGAGGTGCTGTTTGATATGTTGTTGAGGTCTTACTTTTTGAGTCTAACATGGATGAAATCTCCCACTGATGGCATCCACAAGTGTGAGCATACATAAAGTCAAATGAAAGCTACTGAACAGTGATTTACTGTGGCACTGTTTGTTATGCTTGGGTTTAGAGCATAAATTTGCACTTTCCTTTGTAAAAAGAAAGGAAAATTGGAATTTGTCCTTTCATCCTCTACTCTGTTCTTTTGCTCATTCTAACCTCTTAGCTCCCTGTGGAGAACATCTTTCACACAAGTATTTTATATTCCATGCATGTGGGGCTTAGAACATTTTCATTTGACCACCACTCTTCTTCTTCTTCTTCTTCTTCTTCTTCTTATTATTATTATTATTATTAATCAGAATGGTTGTACTTTTCGCAAAAAAAAAAAAGAAAAGAAAAAAGGAGGGAAAAAACCCAAAGAGAAAAGATCATAAATTATAATGGCTTCTCGTTCGAGATCAAGCGCATTGGTAACTGTCGATCGATCGATTATAAGTGTATAGGAGACAATAGACGAAGTGAATTTGGAAAGTGGCTTCAAATTCTCAGTGAGGGATCCGTGGTTGTTTAGGGAATGGGCAGGGTGCTCGGTATCTAAGTGTGGTGAAGGTTTCTGAAAAGAAATGTAAATTGAAGAGCTAAATGCGTTAAATGCAAGATGCTTTTTTCTTTTCAGCTCAAAATGTAAGCCTAATTCACCTATTGTCACCCATCCATTCTCCGGCCTCGCATATTGCCCCCATTATGCTTTACGCCCCTCTGTTGTTGTGTTGGTTTTCAAGGGAGTGAGGCGTCTATTGTTCTTCAAGTGATCGCAACACGCAGTGCATAATGGGCAATACTGAGTCTTTAACTTTGGTGATCAGACAATAACTTGTACTACCCAGATGTGACATGGTCAAAGCTTATTTGTCACGTGACTAAACTATAGGTATTCATTTCCACTTAAGCTTACATAAAGTTTATTTTGGCAATTTAAAGGGGGAACAAAGGAATGACTAATCACATATTGAACCCTTGCTAACCGAGAAGCAACATATGCCACTAACCACAACACCACCGAGTCACTTGATGGACTTCGTTTTACCTTTGGGTATCTGAATGGATATCCTTTCAACAACTGTAATAAATAGCTACGTGAGTTATGGAGGTATATCTATGACGATATTCAATGATCAGTATTTGAAATAAAATCGTCCAAATCATAAATGCATCAATCCAAAGCTGAATGGCAACAAGCCGATTCTGAAATAATCAGCTGTAGGAGGACCTGGGCATGCGCCAAAGTCAAACCAACAACCTTCGTTAAAAGAACGTATTATGTTTGAGAGATGGTGTTCGAGTGGGCGATACCTTCTTCTTCCACTCAGAATGTCTTTGCTCAATATTTGAGAATTCTTGTTGGTTCGACTTTGGCGCATGCCCAGGTCTTCCTACCGCTGATTATTTTGCGTTGTGATTATCTGCGTGATGTCTATTAGCATGATGCCTTTTCGCGTTATACCTATTTGCGTTATGCCTCTTTGCAATATGGTTATCTATTGCAACTGCGTTATGACTCTTTCCGTGATGGCCATTTTCAGAATCGGCTTGTTGCCATTCAGCTTTGGATTGACGCATTTATGATTTGGACGATTTTATTTCAAATACTGATCTTTGAAGTTTGTCATAGATGTCATAGTGACCTTTTGGGTATGGGTATGAAATAGGTCAACATTCGCCTGTGTAAGCAGTGGCGGATCTGGGGGAGGCCGCCCACCCTCCCCCCCCTCCTTCCTAGGTCTAGGTCTGGTTACGCCGGTGGTAAGGATTATTTACACCATATACGACGAGGAAATTTGGATTTGTAAGGTAAAGACAGCGAAGATCAAGAGAAAAGTTCGTAACACCTGAGAACGATTTAGATTGGTAAGGAATGGGCTGAAGGTGCAGGGGCATCCAAAACAAGGTGCTGAGTATCTGCAAGTGTTGACAACGTACACATGCAACGAAAAGTAAGGTTAAGATTCGTGAAAGCAAATTACAGTTGCAATAGATAACACTCCCCTTTCCCTAACAAACAACAACAACAACAACAAAACAAAAGAAAGTTAAAGATGCATTTAAAAATTAGCTAAACAGAGTCTGTCAGTGTTCATGTGCAACGACTGTCCGCATCTCCATCACAACTTAGTTACAAGGTCTAGCTTTGCCTGGTTCGTTGACTTGTCTGCCACTTCGAGTTGTGCACGGGGCTGAGAACTTGGCCTTCGCTGTGTCAAATGAGGGTGGTACACCTTGAGTTGGGCTTTCATGGGCAGCTGAAGGATCTGGGTGGTGGTCCTGTCCTGCACGCTTCATGTGTGTGTTTGCCTGGAATGTTGTTACTACATGTGCATGTCATGAGTCAGGTTCCAGCTGTGGGATGGTATTTGCATGGGGCTTCCAGAATCTCAGGTGAGACCTTGAGGAATCGATTATCAGGGCCAGTCTATTTCGTCTGGTTCCTCGGCCACCTACGTTTAATAGGTACGACCTACTGTAGGTGAGGCTTGTCGCACTACTGTGCCTGCTCTCTACTCCTTTGTTCCAGGCTCTGGTTTCACTTTTAC
Organism: Astreopora myriophthalma; assembly: GCA_014634185.1. Classification (NCBI taxonomy): domain Eukaryota; kingdom Metazoa; phylum Cnidaria; class Anthozoa; order Scleractinia; family Acroporidae; genus Astreopora; species Astreopora myriophthalma. The sequence continues at coordinate 169,931 of BLFK01000327.1, read as the reverse complement.
ATGGTCTGAGTGGCAGTAGCTCTTAGGTACGCTGGCGTTCATATTAGAACTTTTGCTGTTCTTTGCTAGCTTTAATTCTGGCCTTTATGTCTTGCATGTTGTATGCTTCAGGCTTCAGTAGACCACGTGCTATCAGTAGGGTTGTTCTTAGCCTGCGTCCCATGGAAAGCTGAGATGGGGGCAGGTCGATCCCTGGAATTGAGGTAGCTCTGTACTCTGGTAGTGCTTTCTCCCTGTCCCTGGTTTTTCTCCACAGCGACTTCACCGTTTTTAGGGGTGCTTCAGCTTACCCATCGGCACGGGGATGCTTCCGAGTTAATGGGACATCTTCAAAGCCGTAGCTTTTAGCAAAGGTCTCCAATTGTTTGCTTGCGTACTGGACACCACAGTCCGTTACTAGTTTTGCTGGAATGCCATGTCGATTGACATGTTCCTTCAAGGCTCCAATGGTCTCCACGGATGTGAGGTCTTTCAGTTTAGTCACCTGAATGTATTTAGAGTAATACTCAACTAGTACCAGGTACTGCTCTCCTTCGAAGGCGAGTATGTCTGATGCAGGTATCTACCAAGGCAGATCTGGGACGGGACTTGGAATCAGTGGCTCTTTCTGCCTTGCAGGGGCGTAATCACGGCACATGGTGCAGTCTTTGACTTTTTCTTCCATCTGTGCACTCATCCCGGGCCAGCAAAGCGCTTCTCTGGCTCTTTGCTTGCATTTGACAATTCCAACGTGTGTTCCATGTATTAGCACCAGCATGGCTGGCCTCACGGACCGGGAGTGCTACAATCCTCATTTCTCGTTATATCACATCATCCAAAACTGCAAGCTCATCGCAAGTGTTCCAGTATTGCCGGATGCTGTGTAGCACCTGTTGATTTGTTGCTGGCCTCCCGGCTTTAATGACGTACAGCTCATGGAGCTCGTTTGCTGTGTTTTGCTGGAGTTCTGCATACCTTGGTTCTGCGATTGCGAATTTTTCCAGCATGTTCTCTTGGATTTCATAATCTTCGAGTGGTTCTTCATTCAGACTCACTCGGCTAAGGGTGTCCGCGAGATTCCACTTTAAGGCCATAGCCACTCACCTTCAGAATTATGGCCCGCAATCTCAATGGTGCTGCTGCCATAGGCTTGTGGAGGGTACCGTTGTCAACTCGTAGGACCTCCCATGATTCATCGCTTCACAGGCGTTTTGCTTGTCCTTGATGCCATTCATCGGCAGGCCTGCTACATGAAGTAGTTGCATAGTCACTGTCAGGACCCTTCTCATCACTATAATCTCCGGGATAGTCCATTTCATCCAGCAAGTTGACATTGCTAACTTCTGCACATTTGGGTGAAATGTACAATTTTCTTACACTTCTTGCAAGATTCATTTCTCGCTGGACATTTTTCGTGATTTGTGAGCGTTGTATCCATACCTATCGCATTTTTGAGGCTGTTCATTGCTCTCCTTAGGTGTCTTAGATTCCTCCATGCAAGATTATTGATCTCCACTCTCGGGTCTTCGCCAGACATCACTTGCATTCTATCATCTAAGAAACAGACATGTAGCAATTCATAAACATTAACACATGTGCAACAGCCGATGCAACCACTAAGAAACAGACAAGCAAGAGTCCACGCAGACACTAAGAAACAGATGCGCAACAGTCGATGCAAACACTAGGAAACAGCACCTAACAGTTTATGCAAATACTACGAAAGAGATGGGCAACAGTGGATGCAAACACTAGGAAAGAGATGTGCAACACTCCACACAAAGACTAAGAAAGCGAAACCCAACAGTTGATCCAAACACTACGAAACACAACACTCAATGCAAACACCAAGAAACAATAATAAGCAACAGTCCATGCAAACACCAAGAAAAACGGATGCGCAACAGTCGATGCAAACAGTAAGAAACAGAGAACAGTCGATGCAAATTCTAAGAAACAAACCCTAAGAAAGGGACGTGCAACAGTTGATGCAAACACTAGGAAACACTGAGGCACAACAGTAGATGCAACCACTAGGAAACAGATGTGCAACAGCTGATGCAAACACTAAGAAATATGGATGCGCAGCAGTCAAGGCAAACACTACGAAAAGACACGCAAGGGTCCATATGGACTTTCAGAAAGACACGCAACAATTGAGGCAAGAACATAAAAACAGATGTGCAACAGTCAATGCAAACACTAAGGAGCAGCACCTAACAGTTTATGCAAACACCAAGGACCAGATACACAACAGTCGATGCAAACACTTAGAAACAAACACGCACCAATCCATACTTACAATAAGAAACACAAAGAAACAGACACACAACAGTCCATACAAACACTAAGAAACAGACGCACAATAGTTTATACACACGCCAGCAGATGTCCAACAGTCAATGCAAACTTTAGGAAAAGATGGGCAACAGTTTATACAAACACTAAGAAACACGCACAACAGTTCATGGAAAATCTAAGAAACACACGTGCAACAGTCCATACAAACACTAAGAAAAAGACGCGCAACAGTTTCATACAAACACAAAGTACCTGACGGGCAACATTCGATGCAAACACTTTGAAACAGACGCACAACAGTCCGAACAAACACTAAGAAAGATATGCGCAACAGTCGATGCAAACACTAGGAGACGCAGATATCCAACAGTCAATGCACACACTCAGAAAAAGATGCACAACAGTTTCATACCAACACCAAGGACCAGATGCGCAACAGTCCATGCAAACACTTTGAAACAGATGCGAAGCAGTCCATACAAACACTAAGAAACAGACCCGCAACGGTTTTACAAACACCAAGGACCAGATGCGCAACAGTCGACGCACACTTAGAGACAAACACGCAACCATCGATACTAACACTAAGAAACAGACGCGCAACAGTTTATATACATGCCAACAGATGTCCAAGAGTCAATGGAAACACTAAGAAGCAAACGCGCAACAGTTCATGGAAAATGAACAATGCAAACGCTAAGAAACAACATGCAATAATCCACACTAACACTAAGAAACACCAAGAAACAGACACACAACAGTCTACACGAACACTGAGAAACAGATACGCAACAGTCGGTGGAAACACGTAAATCCATACTTACGCCAAGCAACACTAAGAAACAGATGCGCCACAGTTTTTACACACTAAGAAACAGATGCCTAAGAGTCGATGCAAACTGTAAGAAAAAGCTGCACGACAGTTTCATACAAACACCAAGGACCAGATGCGCAACAGTCGATGCAAACACTTTGAAACAGACACACAACAGTTGATGCAATCACTAGGAGATACGTATGTGCAACAATCGATACAAACACTAAGAAACAAACACACGAGTCCATGCAGACACTATGAAACAGACTCACAATGATCGATGCAAAAACTAAGAAACGGCACCTAACAGTTTATGCAAACACCAGGAAAGGGATTGGCAACAGTCCATGCAAACACTGACATCTATGCACAAAAATCGATGTAGACACCAAGGAACAGATGCGCAACAATCCATGCAAACAAGAAACAGACTTGTCAATTGGTTTGTATTTGGGCTGTATAACCTTTATTTCATCCATGTTTGGTGGGTTGGGAACCCTTAAGATTTAAGTGAAAGGAAACACGTGAAGAGCAGGGCTTGAAATAAACAGTATTTCGAATATCTGAACCAGACATTGGAGTTGCATGATAATCTTACTTGTAGTTAATTTGGAGGAAGAGACCTTTTCTAGTGGACAACAGAAAGCAAAGCGCTCAGGCGACCATTTCTACAGAAGTCTTCTTTGCGCAGTAGACATGTCGCGTGTTGACATCGGTACCATTCCAGTTAATGTGTAGGATTTTGACTGACCTTGAACCTTTGTAGCCATAATTTGGTGCTTTTGAATGCAAAAATGTAATTTTATAAGGGATTTTCAGAATTGGAAACAATTTCCTTGATGTCATTCAACCAATCGGAATTCGGTTGTGGTTTGGCGTAAACTTACATATTTGGATTCCAAAAAGATTTGCAAACAATGAAAAAATAGGTGATTTTTCCAAGTAAATCTGAAATAAGTCAGTTTCCAACACTTGACCGTTCATTTGTTTTAAGAGTGGAGGATCTCTTTATTTGAAAGTGACAGATTTTTCAGGCTGGAACTTGAAACAATATTCGTCCCAAGAAACACTTGAGAATTTATGATCTGGAAATCTCGTGCCACATAGTTTCTAAACAATAACATTAAGTCAATATTCAAATTTTCCAACCAATCAAGAAAAGTCATTGTTTCACCAGACAATAAACAATAGATGAATTAACATTAAGAACATCGCGGCAAATTTGCGTACGTTCGTTGTAGGCTTCACGAGTACGAGAAATATAGGACAAAAAACTCTTAATATGCACCGAATCATAGCTACAAAGGTTCAAAGTCAGTCATAACTCTACTGAAATAACTCTATGAATAGCCCGGCGGCCCCGTGCTTCGGCAACGCATTTTGTACCAGTTTGTTTGCTTGCTTTCTTTTTCTTGCGTAAGAAATTTGTGCAGTTGTCTGGCAGAAAATCACGGTCTCTTATTGAAACCAACATGGCCAAGCTGTAAAATACTTCGAATACTGAAGTTTAATAAATGGGTAGATTTCTTCTTTAAGGTTCTTTCAAGGGACCAAGTTTCTAGAGGGTAGGTCGTGGGAAGTGTACACGAACTATATTCTTTCGTTGTCAACTGAGTTTCTGGAGGGACAATTTCGTAGCTTGCCATGTTGATTTTGACATATCCTCCGACTTCAAACATCTCGTTGAACATTTATTTGAAGTTTCGTTGGAATTTCATACATGAGATTTATTAACTTTCAGAATGATAAGAAAATTCTAGAGGGTAGGTCGTGCGAAGTGTACACAAACTATATTCTTTCGTTGTCAACTGAGTTTCTGGAGGGACGATTTCGTAGCTTGCCATGTTGATTTTGAAATATCCTCCTACTTCAAACATCTCGTTGAACATTTATTTGAAGTTTCGTTGGAATTTCGTACACGAGATTTATTAACTTTCAGAACGATAAGAAAATTAGGAGTAAGCCCTTATTAATTTTTTTTTGCCAAAAAAGTTGTCAGGGAAACGCTGTGCAAATTAAGGTAAAATTTCCCGCCAAAAGACTCAGAAAAAATACGGGTGCTCAAAGTACGCATGCGCCATTTTTTTTAAAAATTCTAATGAAATAAATTAAAAGTTTGTTATTTCCTAATGATATTGAGACTTTATTACAACGGGAAAATAAAGATTAGAACTTCAACTTTTGGTGTTTGTTTTTACTTGTTGAAGTGTTTGAGTAAAGAGACTTAGAAGTTTTAAGGTAATTATTTTTTACCACTTTAATAGAAAAGTTTATTTTTTTTTTAAATACGGCGCATGCGTATTGGGGACGTCGTATTTTTTCTAAGTCTTTTTTAAGCCAGGGGTCAAAGGTCACCCTGGTTGTAGCAAGTTCACATGGAAAACGTTAGCTCTGAAAATTCTTAGTATGCCATCTATTCATTTGAGAAATATAAAGAGTTAAAACCAATGTTAAGGATACAATTATTGCTCGCGTTCATCGCATGTACTATTCGTTAGCTGGCAAAATCGAAGATAAAATTTAAGGCAAATAAACGTAACTAACAAATAATTCGTTTCACCATGTATTCAACTGAAATGCAGACCAAGGCGTTTCGACTGCTTACTGCGGCTTGTTTTCATCATGCGACGAGGTCGACTCATTACACTTGAACATGACATAAATAGTGAAACACGATCAAATAACGAGCAATCTAGCAACCTTTTCTGTTTCAAAATCTTGCACGAGCGAAAAACTAACAAATTATGTATCGGGTACTTAATGAAAGCTGCATTGACGGGCAATTTCTTGCAAACCGACCAACAAATGAATTTTGAAACTACAAACACGACGTCCTATTTGTCGTAATATTCAACTACACCCCTGTAGTACAATCTTTGATAAAGAAAATGGTCGGAGTTTTTGTGACAAGCAAAAATATGAATTTCACTGCCCCTAACGTAAAAGTTGATACAAGTTGAGACAAAACTGTTGCAAAATCGATAACCGTGAAAATTTTAATTCTTCACCATTTATATTACGTTCAAGTGTAATCAATTGACCTCAGCCCCTGATGAACACAAGCCGCAGAAAGCAGTCGACCTGTCACGATCTACTGCTGCAGTGAATACATCGTGGCACAAGCGATTAGTTTGCCACATATATTTGTCTTAAATGTTAAATTCAATCCTGGCATTTTGTTAGCTAACGAGTAGTGTATGCGACGAACGTCAGCAATAATTGTATCGTTAACATTGGTTTTAACTTTCAGATACTGACAGTGCAACCCCGATACAACATACTTCATATTGAAGCAACACAAAAAAACAAAAAACAAAAAAAAAGAAAAGCAGAATACATCCTAGTTGACAAGAAGTCATTGAAATCGTAAAATGAAGGTATAAAGAAGCGCAATGCGATTTGCCACTCAGCCTTAACTTTTATTTCGTGTCGGTAATTCGTCTTATTTCTTATACTAGAAAGGTAGTTATATAAGAGGTTGCACTGTCAATGTATCTTAAAAATGAAACTTTGAAATTCGGGGGGGGGGGGGGGGGGGTGATGGAGACACTAAGAGACAGTAAGAGACAGACCATTAAAAATAAATTGGGTGGAGAGGTGTGGGAGTTTTGGCACAATTCTTCTTTGGCTAAAATTTGTTGCGCAGTAAGTTCTGTTGCCACGCTAGAATCTTATGTTTCTTCTGTGCGGCTCGATGTGCATGCGATTTTTGGCGCAATCTCCTCTCAGCATGAATCCCACCCCACTATTCCGTCCCCCCGCCCCCTTACTCCCCCTCCTCAGCCCATAATTTCTTCTAATGGTCCGTCCCTATAAATATACTGTATTAACCTGTGATGTAAAGGCCTTCCTCTCGTATGAATCACAACCGAACGCGCACTCTTATCCTGCACCTTCACAATAAATACAAAAAAATTAAAAAGAAAAGAAAATAGAAAACTACAGTGGAACTTTGTCAGACAGCCAGCCAGCCAGTAACCAATCAATCAACTAACCAACTCCGCCAGTCTTTGTTTCGACCATACGCATCCCATTAAAGTTTGGTCTTGTTCTCATTTAATAAACGCCCGCCTCAACAATTTCGTCATTTCGTTGAGGTGATCAACCAACAACCACTTGTGGAGTCTGAATGTCCTTTTTTCCTTTTAAAATTACCCCGTTTGCACGACCGTTTCTTTAAGTCTGCACCTTATTTGCCATTTGCAATTTGATTGTAACCCATACTACCAAATTTCCCTGGCCTGCCAGTGCTGGTCAATCATAATAAATGCTAATTCACCCTCTTAATATGGCAAAACTTCATGGTCTTCCAAGTGATGCAAATAATAATTTGAACCTAACCCTCTAATGCTCTCACCCTTATAATATGGCCGAAACGTCATGGTCTATTGGTTAATGCTAATCATAATTTGAACCTATAACCCTCTAATGCTCTCACTCCCTTAAATTGGCCAAAACTCCATGGTCTACAAGTTGATGCCAATCATAATTTGAACCTAACCCTCGACAATGCTCTCACGCCCTTAATATGGCCGAAACTCCATGGTCTTCAAGTTGATGCCCATCATAAGGTGAACCTATAAATCCTCTAGCACTCTTACCCTTTTTAATAATAGGGCTCAAACTTCATGTCTACTAGTTGATGCCAATCATAACTTGAACCTAGCCCTCTACAATGCTCTCACCCCCTTAATATCGCCAAAACTTCATTGTCTACTAGTTGATGCCAACCATAATTTGAACCTATAACCCTCTAACGCTATCACCCCCTTAATATGACCAAAACTTCATGGTCTACCAGTTGATACCAATCATAATTTGAGCCTATAACCCTCTAATGCTCTCACTTTCTTAAAATGGCAGAAACCTCACGGTCTTCCAGTTGATGCCAATCATAATTTGAACCTATAACCCTCCAATGCTCTCACCCTCTTGATATGGTCGAAACTTTATGGTCTACTCGTTGATGCCAATCATAATTTGAACCTATAACCAGCTAATGCTCTGACCCACTTAATATATGGCCGAACATTCACGGCCTACTCGTTGATGCCAATCATAATTTAAACGTATAACCCTCTAATGCTATCACCTCGTTCATATGGCCAAAACGTCATGGCTTACTAGTGGATGCCGATAATAATTTCAACCTATAACCCTCTAATACTCTCACTTTCTTAACATGGCAGAAACTTCATGTTCTACTGGTTGATGCCAATCAAAATTTGACCCTATAGCCATCTACTGCTATCACCCACTTAAAATATGTGGCTGAAACTTCATGGTCTACTTGCTGATGCCAATCATAATTTGAACCCATAACCCTCTGGTGTTATCACCGCCATAATATCGCCAAAATGCCATGGTCTTCCCATTGATGCCAATCATAATTTGAACCCATAACCCTCTAGTGTTATCACCGCCATAATATCGCCAAAATGCCATGGTCTTCCCATTGATGCCAATCATAATTTGAACCCATAACCCTGTAATGATCTCACCCTCTTGATATGGCCAAACCATTATGGTCTTCTAGTTGACGCCAATCATAATTTGAAACTAACCCTCTACAATGCTGTGAACCCCTTAATATCGCAACAAAAATAATACCCCTTTCTTTGAAAGGGCTGACATGTGACGTTCCCCTTGTTGTATAGCCAATCATAATAATTTAACATCTAGTACCCCCCTCCTTTTATACAACACAAATTCACTGTCCGTTAGTCATTGCAAGTCATAATTTGACACCCCCTGCTTATGCTATCCCTCCCTTGATACATGATATTTCACGGCCCGTCATTGGCTGTATGAGTGAAGTTCCACTGTTCGTAACCAGAAGGCCTTTGCTTTGTGTGGCTAGAGCTTGCACCTAAGTATATGCTGTTGTCCAAGCCTTAACTGAAGTGCGGCCTCACGATAGATTAATAAGGTAATATTTAGCCGCTCCTTGACTTGCTTCTGCATTGATAATCCTCTTCTTTCTTGCTTGAATCCGGTGTTTTCGTGTAAAGGCGGACCATATGAACATTACTGGGTGTGGCAGGGTTGGGAGGGGGATTGGGTAATTCACAATTCACAGTGTTCCTATGTACTGTTGCGCATCTGCTTCTTAGTGTTTGTATGCATTG
>BLFK01000327.1:130706-153206 GCA_014634185.1 Astreopora myriophthalma | reverse complement strand
TAGTTTTGCATCGGTGACTGATGCTATTAGGGGTACGGTGCACTTGTAGTCAGTTTGCTTAAAGGAATTAGGAAAACGACAATAAACATGCATTAGTTGCTTTCTCGATGAAACTGCATTTCCGAAATTAAAATGGATGCTTATCACGGTTATTTGTATTTATTTATTTTTTGGTTTATTTTTATTTATTAATTTTTTTTAATTATTATTTTTTTCAATCATCTGAAAACACAAATGCAAGAGGCCCAAAGCGTGATATCGAAGGACTTACCCGCTTATTCACGTATAAAAAGCGGTCAAACATTCACGGGAAAAGACGCCGTGAGGTGTTCACCTGGAATGCGTTGGTCGATGAAAGGCGACCGACATCCTCAATGTCTTTTAACACACACCACATCATTACAAACTGTGTTAGCTGTGCCGTCTCAAGCCAAAGAAAGCTTGTAAGAAAATTTGGCACTAACCTGACTTTCCTGCCAAGATGTTTTGTTGAGTTAAGATCAATATTCTTGCTTCTTTTAGTTCGCTTATATTAAGTCGTAATTAAGCTGTAACCCACACGCGCTAACTCCAACTGATTTCGCCGACCACTGTTTCCCATTTCTCAATTTCCCATTCACCAATCGCCATTCCTATTTTCTCATTCCTCATTCCTGATTTTCAGTAGTAACATCCAGTGAAGATGTGAACCTTCACCACGCCGAAACTGGATGTGTGATGTGGAGCCCTTTATTTCGGAAGCCCTTGTTGTCACAAACTTCACCGCCGACGTCTTGCCTGATCTTCGTGAGAAAGTGACCAATAGCCACTTTACTACCCCTCCCTCACGGCAATTATTTGTTGGCTCCCAGACTTTGGGGCGGAGAAGTCTTCAAGTCCCACAACGGAAACGTACTTGTTCAAAGATGTCATTCGTGTTGCGGTGTATGACAACTGCAGACCGCCGACACCGCAGACTGTCCACAAATAGCGCTGATAAACAAATCATAAATGATAAGTCAAAGCACCCATTTCAAAGCAGTTAGCTTTCAATGATTGCGTGTTAGGGTTCGGTAAGGATTAGTCTCCAGTCCAGTTGTCAGACACCGTTCATAAGACAAATCCGGCTTTACAAAGTCACCATTTCATGATCAAAGCGAAGTTTTATTTTCTACAAAGGTCATTTCAGTGGCCTCTTTTGATTGCTTTGACATCACGTTGATACAAACCTTTCAAGGTACATTCCAAGGAACAAAACTATCAACAGGCTATTCAAACAGGGAACTTTGATTGGCTAACATATCCCGGATTCTCAAGAAAAGCTAAAGATAGAAAATCACGTTCAGTTGTCACAGTGATATGTGAATCCCCGTACACATATCACTAGCGATATGTGTTCCCCTCCAACATGGCCCGGCTACCAGAGCGGGATATGCGTATCCCCTATTCCCCTCCCCCCTTCCCTCCAAACCAATAGTTGTTTCTTTAAATTTGTATTGGTTGGTTGTTTTTTCCTCTTACAAGAATACTTATAATCAGATATGACTCCCTGTTGAGGAAAAGAAACACTTCGCACGCATGCAAACTCTACTCTCAGTACTATGTATATAAAAATTAAGCCTTCTGTGATAAAGCTTTTAATGCGCACAGGTATTATTCGCTATTTATTGGGCCAAGAATCCACGTGGAAAACAGCCACGAATCCAAACACATTAGGGGCCGTTATATTAGTGTACCTCTGACAGCAGTTGCATCTTTTTGTCCCATCCGATATGTTTGTGTTGCTAGTTGTCTCATCTGAGTCATTGAAATAATTTTCCTTAGCGAGAGATAACAAAATGACCACAAATCCAGGGGATACATATATCACTGTGCTGGTTAAGTGATACGTGTATCCCCCGTGTAAGACCACAATATTTACGACATCCGCATCTGTTTCTGGCCCCATTTTCACGCGGCTACAGAGTCTCCTTCTATCTTCCAAGATCGAAAGAGACTCTGCTCGCAGGGTAGCTAGTTGTGTCAAATTATTGCGACTGAAATAAAACAAAAGCATCGTTTGCTCCCACTCGAGTCGCCATGATCTTTTCTTGTGTTGAAAGGTTTATTAAAGCGGGGATACTCAGCTTCGGTGTTTTTTGTACCCTCACCCGGGACACACATATCACTAGTGATATGTGTATGGGATACACGTATCATGGGGATACACATAGCGCTGTGACAGTGCGCCAATTAGTCTCTCTCAGTTCTGGACGAAGCGAAGACTGACAACATGGACATCCAGAAATTGCTTTACAATCTACGCGAAGAAGTCTCATGTCCGGTGTGTCAAGACATATTTACAGATCCAAGATACCTTCCATGTTTGCACAGTTTCTGTCTACGCTGTTTGAGAAACTGGCATCCCGCGAGTGGCGGTCAAAATACGCTGAGGTGTCCGAAGTGCCAAGGACTTAGCAACGTTCCTGCGAGCGGCGATCTAAAGGATCTTCCAGCCAGTTTTTATCTGAACGGGTTCATCGATGCCCTGGTCATTAAAGAGTGCAATGAGACTCAAGTAACATGCGGAAACTGTGACAAGAAAAGCTCCCAAACTTCGTACTGTTTCCAGTGTTGCAGGTTTTATTGCGAACGGTGCTTAATTGGACACAACATGATGCGAGAGCACCAAGAGCACCGTGTTTTGGCGGTGAAGGAGTTTCAGGCGAAGGACTATGAGGATGTGTTGAAGCGAGCCGTGTTTTGCCCTAAAAAGGGACATGAGAAAGAAGAGCTAAAGTTCTTCTGCGTGAATTGCGAAGCGGGATTTTGTCAAACTTGTGTCATCTTAGATCACGGAGGACATCAAATTAAATTAATCCAAGAAGAAGCGGAAGCCCAAAAGAAGAAGATCTCAGGTCTTATGGATAAGCAAAAAGGCAAGTTACAAGGAAAGATGAACATAATCACTCGACTTGACGAAAACTACGCTCTGCTGGTTCAACGGAGCGAGGAGATCAAACAAAATGTTGAAAAGTTTACCGATAACTTGATCAAGAGAATTGAAGCAGGGAAGGAACATATCATGGCTGCGGTGGAAAACGAAATGAAGAAGTCGCTTGAGAGTGTAACAACCAAAAAGACTGCGATTCAGCAGGAAATAAAAGCGATCGAATTAGCGTTGGAAAACGCTGATAAACTTTTAGCGCGAAGGACGAACGCTGAGGTGGTTCAGCTAGAGAAGCAACTGGAAACAATTCTGGAAGGAGTCGATCAATCTGAGCCGCCAAATACATGTGACCCTGAAGGCCTGTTTGATTTAGTTTTCGTGGAAAATCACAAGATGCTGGACGCTTTCAACCGGGAGGAAATTGGCTTCTTGGAATCTCGCCACCAAACAAACGCAAGCGAATCTGTTGCCGAGGGCCAAGGAGTATGTAAAGGAACTGTTGCGCGTGACGCGGAATTTAATTTAACCACAAGAAACATTGAAGGAAGACAATGTTACCATAAGCTTGACAATGTAACGTTAGCCATGCGAGACGAGCGAGGGCAAGAATGCCTGACAAATTATCACATAGACGATAAAAAAGACGGGATCTACAGTGTTAGCTATTTTCCTAACGTCCAAGGTAAATTCAATTTGTCAGTTAAGGTAAACGGGGAACATGTTCGCGGGAGCCCCTTCAGTGTTGTAGTTAAATCTTTCAACGTCAAACCCGTTTTGACTTTTGGGAGAGAAGGGTCGGGTGATGGGATGTTTCAGTGTCCTCGGGGGATGGCAGTGAGTAGCACGAATGAAATTGCAGTGACATCTAACCACAAGGTTCAAATCTTCAACAGTAAGGGCAATTTTCTGAGATCCTTTGGTAGCAAGGGTAGCAATCAGGGACAATTCAATTGTCCTTCTGGAATAGTTTTCGATAAAGACGAAAATGTCTTAGTAGCAGACTTTGGTAACCATCGCATCCAAATTTTCAGCAGGGAGGGGGGGTATGTCAGCATGTTTGGTGGGGAAGGAAACCTTGATAGCCAGCTCCGCTATCCTTGGGGTTTATCATTGGATTCCAATGGTAATATTATTGTTGCTGATGCGCGTAACAAATTCATTAAGATCTTTTCCCCTGTCGGCAATTTTCTAATGAAGATAGGTGGACCTGGATCTCCTGATTATCCTTTTCACTGTGTTCAGTGCGGCGAATATGTCATTGTGTCAGACCATGGTGATCATTGTATAAAAGTGTTTACTAAGGAAGGGGAGTATAAGTATAAGTTTGGCAAGCAAGGGGGAGGGGACGGGGAGTTTAATCACCCCCTTTTTTTGTCACTGACTAAATCAGGACATGTAATTGTCTGTGATGGCGGTAATCACAGAGTGCAAGTCTTTGAACTGAATGGTAACTTTGTTGATAAGTTTGGTAAAAAGGGCAACGACATGGGAGACTTCGATTATCCAACGTCTGTAGCGGTTCTCAATAATGGCCAGATTGTTGTGTGTGACCTCTGGAATATTCGAATTCAAGTATTTCAGTAAATTTTATCCGATACTTCAATTCAAATATCAAACGTGTGAACCAGATTTGATTCCCCAGCTTACATGAAACCCTTCATAGACTGACTGACGCCAAGTGCTATTGAAAGGTTACCGCTGTATAATTTGCCTATTGTTGCGGATTAGTAAATTCGGTTATTTTTCAGTTTTTTACGAATTAATTAAGCTAAGCCTGACATTAATGTTCCTCTCAAGCGAATAATTATCTTAAAACCTATTTTGGTATCAAGCAACCGTTAATAGAAAACAATACGATGGTCACTTTTCAAACTACTATCCCCTGTATACGTGGTCGAAGGTAGCAACAGCGTCTCAACAATTTGAAGTTGGGAATATTTAGCTGCAGTTCTTATTTCATGTTTTAAAGAAACGTTTCAGCACACTCTTAAGCGATCGTGAGTTGATGAAGGTATACACTCTCTTTTTTTGTTCTTTAATATATAAGAACCCTTTTTATAAGAACGTTGAGGCGGAGATTAGCCAAATTTTAAGAACATGGTAAGAACATACCTCTGGCTGAGAATCAATTAAGAACGTTTTTATTTTGCTGGTTTGTTGTATGGCTAATGGGAAAATAAATGTCAAGCTGAAGTCTAACAATAATTCAAGTTACCCAAACACTTAGGGACGACATTAGCAGTGCGGTTTTCTCATTGCTTGATACACTGAAGGACATCTGAGTTTGTAGTGGAACTCGACGTAAACTACTGGAAAACCGCAATTCATTGAGCAGTTCTTATTTAAAACCTTTCCAACATATAAAATCCACACAATCAAAGTGGTGTAACTTTAAAAACATAACCAGAACATTTTTAGGCTCAAATCGCAAAAAAATAAAATAAAATAAAACAAGAAACGCTCCGCCTCTGCTCCAAAATTAGGCGTTCTTATATATAAGTTTATGTAAAATGTTGTTATACTTTGGTATCCAACCAAATTTAAAGTAACCACTGACAATTAGTCATTCCCTGGAACTTAATAGGCCCTTAATATTGCTAAAACAACACCATAGTTTCATGTATGTCTGATAGCTCTGACTAATGACTTGCTGAACAGTATGGTAGAGGTTAAGATAATGCAAATGTTGTAGACCTATAAAATTGTATGGAGGAATTCAAATAAAGGTCTTTTTTACATACGTTTATGTCTACCTTCTCGGTTGGGGTAAGGGGTGTGTGGCTGTGTGTTGCTTAAGGGTGTTTCTATTAACATAACATGTATGTAAGCCTGGACTCACCGCAGTATGTTTTTACACTCTGAATCCTATCTACCAAGTTAGGGCTTTTTGTTTTCCAGCGCTTGTATTCAAGGAATGGCAAAGAGGATGATCAAGCGCACGTTTCTTTCGCATCTACCGGATTTGTTTTTCTCGCTACGCTTTTCGCCTTTATCCAAGGACACCTTACTCTCCTGTAGTTTCATCGGATGCCAGACAAGCCATTTGAATAAATGAAACCAGTAAGTAATTAAAATAAGGTAACTCTGCTTCTGAAAATGCGACAGCAACGGTCCGGCGTCTGAAAATTTTTTGGAGAGGGAACACAAATCAAATTGGAAATGATATAATGTCTTTAAATCACTGCTCTCGTCATCGCAGCGGAAAACAGTGCCGATCTCGTGAGAGAGGCCCAATGCATTATTGGAGACCAAACTCAAGCTCAACCCACTTATATGGCGCCACGGTCAAGGCAGGGGAACGTAGTCACCAAAATGATGGAATGACCCAAAACTACCTACTACCAGAAAGAAAACCAGCCAAAACAGAGAGGGGAGGGCCAGGGGGGAACATTCCAACATTGGAACGTATGAACATGCAACAAAATTTGCAGACATACAATACAGAGGTATGTGACGGCTCGGTTGCAGATAGTACTACCATTTTAACTGACTAGAAAATTGTCTTTATGGCAGGATGTCGCTAATTACTCCATGGGTTACCTGTGTACCCATTGAGTTTTAAAATGGGTTCTTTTCTTCGTAGTCGACAGTTTTTTTTTCTTATGGGAATACCACTGAATCAATTGGTTGATATAGTACAACAACGTGGCAAGTCAGTTGTTCCACCAACCCGCTCTTTATTCCCCATGTCAAGTTTTCGAAGGGAGAAACGCATACGAACTTTTTCGGAAGAAAATTACTTGATTGTTTCCAAGGCTAATACGCCCGGTCATCAGATAAAAACTCATGCACCGTATATGGTAGATCTACAGTAAGTGATGTCGAGCGATTTCGGGACTTGTTGGGAGTCGATCCACGTACTTAAGTAAATTAAGGAACCTTGCGCGCATCTATCTACTCAAGGAAATGTCAAAACTAAAAAGTGACAAAACCACCACCGAATGCATAACACTGCAAACGTATGTAGTACAGATTTACTGACCGTGATAAATCATGCAAGAGCCTTTTACAAGAATACGAAATGAACGGATTGCTCAAGCAGATGACTTGAAGGAGAAAATAAACAAAAAACTGACCTTTCTTCAAAACAAATAATGTAATAAACTTATGAAGCATAAACAGTAACCTGTGTTAACGACCCATTAACTTGAGAATAGACGGTACCCGTTATGGCGTAATGCATCACAATTCTTTAGTTGAGTGACTACTGGAACATTGCATTCTTCTATTTATAGTAGTCACTAACAAAATGATTGTGGTGCGTTACTTCATAAGGGGTCAGGCCTGTTGACTGTGGACGTCCATAGTTATAGCGAGCTTTACAAATGTTAAAAACATGGCCGCTGATCACGTGAGGGAAAACACTCAATACAGGCTCAATCGTGAGCAGAAGCATAAGAAATTAATTACCAGGTGAGAACACCAGACATAAGCATAAGGGCTCACGCAGGCTCAGTGTTCACAATTTTCTCGATACCACCCCTCCTCCATTTCATTCACGATGGTGGATGAAGAATCCCGCCATTTTGCTCGTGGATAATTTCTCCACGTGGTTCCGGTCATATGCTTGTGCTTATTTCAGCCTCGTTCGCACTGCGACATAAGCCGCATAACAAAAGCATAAGAAGAACGGACCCTGCTCGTTTTCCGGTGTCCTTTGCTTATGCTTATTTGGTAGGTGTTCTCTGCACTTTCTTGTGCTTGTGATCATGCCCAAGTGAAAACCAGCCTCTACCTGATGATAAATTGTACCGTAAAAGCGTGCTTAACGTAGCATTTAATACAGGGTGTGGTTGTAAAACGATTCCAACGAACCGAGCAAGAAAAATCGGGACACGCCCATGGCTGATGTAGCTTATCTCCCTCGCTACTTGCATTTATTTCAGGTCATTTGATATACAGCACATTTGAGTATCAGGCACGAACTTAGTGGTACAACAAGTCCGACTTCCATAGACGCATTGATCTTGATTCGGAAGGGGACTAAGAGTCTCCCCAAAAGCTTTTCTGAAGAGTGGCATTCTTTGACAATCCCTTAGCCTTCGCCACTCTCTCGCGCTGAAACAGTTGCGTAAGCATTCAGTACTATTGTCTTGCGGATGACGCTGCGTAAATTCAGCATGATGACGAGAGAAAAACTTGTGACTGTTAGGATGCCGTTCTCTTTCGTCCAACGCAATCACTGTTTGCTCTTCAAGCTCGCTAAATGTCTTGTTTCTTCTCTCGTAGGACGCTTCCTCAAGTTGAATAACTCTCCTGTCCTTGTTTCGGGGCGAAATATGACCAGTTTGGCAAGTTTCATGCTGAGGCTGGTGACCTCGCTGGTGTAACGCTGGTCCAACTGTACGGGTACGTATCCTGTGCAAAGTCCCAAATGCCAAACTGGTCTTACTGGGGTTACGCTGTCAAAAGCACATTTAAAGGGATGAGAGATCCCGTTAACACTGTCATTACAACATCATCCAATAGCACCATCTTTCCGCCAAAGCAGTTCATTGAAGACGGCATTCTTGGAAATGCTAAGAGGTCGAGGATTCCCGGATACAACTCGGTGTCTCCAGAACTGCTTCTGTCAGCTTTTGAAAACCCATATAAGCTGGCCTTCGGACAAGAGCTGTTTGTGAAGTATGGCGAATATGTGACTAATACGTACGAAGACGACAACGCAGGAACCGTCTGCTGTCATGTTTTCGGGCTTTATGTTAAGAGAGCTAGTCTGATACTGCTGCAAACGTATAATCAAATTAGAGGAATTAACGCAGTTTTGCTGTCATAGTGTAGGTCAAGAAATAGCCAAGGTTCTGTAGAGGATGCAGCGATAATTGAAAAATTGTTCTAGAAACCAGTTAAAACTCGCGGTGTGTTTGGGATAGGATGTATGATTTGTAAAGGCTAGATCATTGTTAAGTTTAAAACAGCGGACTGTTCAGCGCTAGCTAGCTTGTTACTTAATCAATAAACTGCTGCTGGAAAAGGGAAAACAGTATTTCCTGAATTAAGTTCTTCAGCGTCCTTCTTCACCGTCGCGCTCGCTCCAACTTCGTTTCCAGGGCTTTCTCTCTTTTGGGGGAAGAAAAGCCTTGGGAACAAGGTTGGTAAATGTGGTATCGATTAAGTAATGTTTAAAGAACGAGCAGCAGTGTTTTATCGGGCTTAACAACCCGAGGCGTAGCCGAGTGCTTTTAGACCCGATAAAACACGTGCTGCGAGTTTATTGAACAGCTTCAAAAACTTTCCACAAAAAGCGTGTCCCTCTGGAGTCTGAACAATGGTTTAAACTGTGAGAGGAAAACATTAGCATATATACAAGAAAAATAAGCTATTCCTTAACGAGGAGTGTTTTATGGGGTATAAAGGTCATGCACGGGGCGTTAACGTGACTTAACGTAGGCTGTTAGGCTCATGAATTTTATGAGTTTTTTTAAATCGATATAAAACATTCAAGTGGTTCATGTTGGTTGCAATTGTTTGAAGAATTGGAAACTAACTCTTTGATGCTACTTTCCGTAGTTTCTTCTATTTTCTAGCTCACTGATAACGCACTCGACTACTGATTCGATCAACCTTCTAGAACCTTATTTTAATTGAGTATCGTAAAACCTAAACAAAAGTACTGTAATTGCGGAGTCGACCACGCTCTGAAGGACATACACGCTTCAGCCATCCACAGATGGAAGTAAAAGACCTTTTTATCGATACGGCGGCCATCTTGAATACTATTGTTCTGAGAAAGATATTATGGGATGCTCAGGAGGCAAATGCGTGCATGTCGTAGGTGCAAATTTGGTTTTTGCGTCAAAATTCTCAAACCACTTTGAATTTTACATAGTTCGTTTCACGGTTTAATTTATCTGAGAGAAAGGAAGTAAAAATTAATTTGAATCAAAACCACAACAAGTAAGTAGTTTGCCCCTTGGCATCCCATAATATCACTTTCAGAGCAACAGAATTCAAGATGGCCGCCATATCGGTAAGAAGGTTTATTACTAGCCAATCATAACGCAAAGCAAGCAAAGGCGATGGGTTAAAAGCGCAAGTTTTTTGTTTTCTCTTTTATCCAATCACAGAGAACTGAACTAATACCAAAACCAGGCAATGGCGTGACTACCGTTTCCTGACTCAATTGAATTAAAACTGCTCTGTCGTAGTTACAAGTTTGCTGCTTCATCTGTGTGCCGAGACGTCATATATTATTCCTGCTATGTTTTGAAATTCATGCAGTAGAAAAGATCGATTTTCAGTTGAGTGTCGAAAGTAATAACATGGTTTTGTTATAATTACACTTACCTGTTCACTGAAACATCTCGCGCTAAATTCCCAGCCAATCAGTGGCACGTGATTTGCCCCCGCGCGTTTTCCCGCGCTTTGAACCGGCTGGATGTATTTGCATTATAATTGGCTAATTTGATTATCTGCGTCCGTTCTGATTGGCCAAAGCAGCAAGTTCAGTTGCGTTTGGCATTACGTCCCTCAACTGAATATCTAAGGAATAGAGGACTTTTGTTTACTAAGTGTACATTATTTTGGGACTATTCTGTCTATTCCTATTCAGGTTTAGGATTAACGGAAGAACAGGAATAAAGTTTTCCTAAAGAGAAATGGAATGGTTCTTGCAGCGGTGACCTGAGAACTAACGGTCGAAATAGTCTGGACACGACTGAGACTGACGTCTCGGCGGCCGCGCTCGATTTTCGCGCCAAATATTCCCAAAAGAACGCGTATTCTGTGTATTCCGAGTAAACCGTACTCTGTTTATTCCGTTTATTCCGAAAACGGAATAAGTCCCAAAGGAACGCGTAAATCGACCACTCCCTCTATTCTTATTCCGGAATAGTCCCAAAAAATGCACCCATAGCCTCATCTAAACACGAGGGGGACTGGGAGAATTCGAGACAGTTTTGCAAACCCGAGACGTAGGTGAGGGTTTGCATAACTGATCCATTTGGGACCGAAACAGTTCCAAAACCTTTTTGGAGGTCCAGAAATCGGACCTTAATGGGAACGGATTGAAGATTTGGTTAGCAGGTCACGTGTCAACAAAACGCCTATCCGTCAGGATTTTTAGATCGAAACCATTTGGACGGGTCCCGTGTGAACATAGCCTCAGTCCCGTTAATTATACTTTTAAACAACCGTGAGCCCCTATTCTTTTTTTCTTTATGGCTGTGAAGGCGTGCGCACGTGCGCACAAAAACCTTGTGCAATCTGGATCGTTCTCGTCTATGATTGACATGGAGTCTCATATCCATATTCCTAAAAAATAAAATAATAATAGTAATAATAATGAGAAGAAGAATAAGAAAAATAAAACTTTAGCACGTGCCGCAAACTTGAAGGTGGTTCAAGGATGGGTGAAATACCGTTTCTTCAAAGACGCACGAAGTATTTTGGACGGAAAGTAAAACAGAGCGAAACAGGAAACACAAACCGAAGGTGAGCACCAGTTTGTGTAATTTATAACTCGAAGCTAAACGAACCTTTGTAGCGAAACAGTAATGAAGCAATAGAGGTGTTTTTCCGTGTCTACATTGCCTCATCTAAACACGAGGGGACGTTTGGAGAATTCGAGACAGTTGTGGAAACCCGAGACGACGCAGATGAGGCTATGTAAACACGAAAAAAAAAAAGTCCTCTATTGCTTTTTTAAAATATTTCTGAAAAATAATTCGACAAATGAAGGAAAATGCTGTTTATTTACTTCTTGATTGAAATAGATTTTCTTGATACACGCTCACATTTCCGTCCAGCGAACCAAAACGCGCATCTGACAACACATAATCAATCCAAATTCGTGTACTGTCACAACCGTGTTCACATATTCTCATTTAAACACAAATATTGAGCAATGAGAGAGCGCGTACTATTCTAATAAATTTATAATGCTCTATTAATTATAACCCGCTGTTAACCCGATGTCAAATGAACACCGTGGCGTGCGAGAGGGTTTTTCCACCACATTACGCCGATCGTTGAATCCATCAGACCTACTTCAAATGTGACAGATCGTTCTAATGTTTTAATTTTCAGCCAATAGAATAACGCATAGTACATTACTTTTTCCACTTTATTTACATTATTTTCATTTTAGCTGCTCTCCTAGTTGTCCAAAGCTGTAAAGGCGGGTGACAAGTGAAGCATCAACCGGTTCTTGCGACTCAAATGGGTGACAGCCGCTTAAAGTGAACCGTAGTACGTTGGTGTCATCCGTGCGAGGTATCAGTACTATAATCCACAATCCACAACGCACAACGCACCACAACGTAAGGCAAAAACAACCATTACAGTGCTAAACCTATACTGGTGAGAAAACGAACACACTATTTGAAGCCAGCTTTAGTATACGGGCTTAACAGGGTCAAAGAAATGAATTATGGTAACCCAAGGTCTAATTTAGAATGACTGTAATCATTCATTTTCATCCAAGACGACCCAGTCGTTCAAATCGGTGTAGTTTAATAGATTTAAAAACTTGCCCTATTAAATTAAAAACCAAAGAACAGAAACTAGAGCAATGCGAATACCAGGAAGCTAATCGCGCCTCAAAAAGGCCCCGTGAGCTTACTTCTGTCCATTCTCGACCCCAGAGGTCCTCCCTTTTGCGCATGTCTGACAGTCACACCTGTTAGACATGCGCAAAAAGGAAGAGCTCTGGGGTCGAGACTGACTTCCGTCAGCCAATTTTATGCCCATCGGCGCATTATAGTTTTCTGCTGTCGGGCAATTTGAACCTGGGCTATCTAGAGAGCGCAAAATCGATTTCCAAAGTTGCCGTAACTGACGAAATATCACTTGCCATCGAAAGCTAAACCGTAGGAAAATATATCAGCTTGTATCTTTGGTGGCTAATAGTGGTTTAAAGGACTCGATGAGCTGAATTTCTCAATCCCATCGACGTCTATAGTTTACTTCTGTCAGGCAACCTGGGCGCCGATCCAGAGCCGGGGCAAAATCGATTTTCAAACTTGCCTTAATTGACGAATTTCAGTCACTTTTCAGTTTAGAGGCTTTTTCATACACCTGAACTATATGTTTTCTCCACGACATACTACTCTGCAAAGTTAAACCCAAAGATACTTAAACCCAAAGGTACTTTCTAATGCGTCTAATTTTGTATAGTGAACAAAAAAATAGAGTACATATTTTCGTAATGTGGACGTTAAAATTCAGCTGCGAGTCAGACCAAACTCCGACATTTAACCAAAAGATTTAACCAAAACGCATTTAACCAAACTACGAGTTGTATGAAGGAAGCGTGAGACATGAGATGGTACACTTAAATAAGCTGGTATTGTTAGGTAGTGGTATTGTCTACTTTCCCTCGTACGTACTGTGGTATGCTATGAACGGGTGTTACCCAGTACTATGCGCACCTTTTTGTCGGGTGATACCCAGTGCCTTTCGCGAGGATCGGGGGAAGCATAGTGCAAGCCTTCAGAAATAAAGGCCAGCGGCTATCTTCAACATGCTAGTTGTCAATAGCAACCAGGAAAAAGTGAAAGCCAACATCGCTGCTGTCTTGTTGAACCTGACGACAAGAAAAATCAGCCATAAATCACAAGTTAAACTCGCAAAAACCTCTCTTTGGCGATAAGATTCAGTGTAATGGCAAACGAAAAAAGAATTAGTTAGCAACTGAACACTGGAATCGGTTGCTATTACGGCAGTGCGATGCGAATATTTGGTAAGTACATGAAGATACAGTAGATGTGAAGTACATTAATTAATTAGTTAAGGGAGTATGGTCTACTATTAGGGAGTGTAGGCTATAGTCTTACTTATAGGAGTAAATGTATTAAAGTTATAACTGGGGCTACAAACTCGCACAGGTTTTCGTTCTGTGTTAACTTAGAGTGGTATTTTACTACGCACGTGACAGGGTCATTTTATGGAAAGGTGCATTGTTCTAGATATCAATTGCGCTCAAAAAATTGCTTCAATCCTGAGACACAAACCAAATTTAAAGCTTGTGTTTGGTGTATAGGATGGTTTTCTCAAACATCTTATGATTACACAAGCATATTGTACATGCACCTGTAGGTTACTTTTATTTTGAGCTGGTGTATTTGGACTGCCCTCATTCCTTTGGCATGGCTTTGAACAAAAATGGATGTGACTGTTTTGCACAGAAAGTGTGGACGAAGTGGGTTGGCGGCGTGGGGTGGTGCAGAGGACTCAAAATTCCTGGTCAAAAATCTCAGACCAATATGTCGAAAAACTTTTGCCGCTTAGGCTACCAGGCAACTTGAAGCAAGGGGTAGTCCCTAAAAATTGGTCAGTAGAATCCTTTGACGTATAGTGGTGTCGTCATTTAACTACTAAACTCAGACAAGTAACTGTGCTCATTACTATATGACTTTGTGCACTCCAGTTTATTTATTACAAGGTTGTATATATACATATACATATACATATATATATATAATACACACACACACACACACACACACACACACACACACACACATATATATAGTGGTAAAATAATTTCTACTTCTACTGAGAAAAGATAATTTCACATCATGCAGTATTTTCACTGTAGGCTAGTTTTACTTAGCCTTGATATTATTTGTGTGCATTCAATTGGCCTTATTGCAGAATAAGAATATGAAGGTTTGCACCAAAAAACAACCGTCAGAGAATCTTTATGTCATCGAAATGCAATTTTAAGAGATTTTTAACATCATCTCCAGAAAAAATGTTATTGGTTAATCTTCCTAAGTTTACCTCCAAACAAAAATCTAAAGGTTATTCCATTCATTCTTATTATAGAATAGGGTCTATTGAATGTGCCCTTAAAGTAATCTGATAGTAATCAATACACTACATCCTGTATGCTCAGTTAGCAATTCAGAAATTTTGTGAGCTAACGTTTTACAAAAAATGATTTGACATTGGATCCCCATAGAAAGACTGTAAATTCTTTACGCTTTGCTGACTCATCAACATGGTGGCTTAAACTGTGATAAGGTTAAACTTCTGGTCTATTAGCTGCTTCTTCATGTTGTCCTCTATTAAAATGTAGAAGCAGCTTGATAGCTCTGTTCGTTAGGAGTGCAGTGGCTTTAAAAGTGACATTTAGGGATTCGAGTCCCATCCAAGCCCAGATTCTTCCCCAGGTGTCTTTGCAACTGTGTAAGCTGCTTTCTTGAAAACAAACATGTTTTTTGTCACTTTAAATGTAGCATGTCTGCAGTTCAAATAATTATGACGATGTGGCCACAGTCTTGCTAATTTCATTTTTGTGGGAAAGGACCTTCTTACTGGTGGGTTGGGGTAAGGTCTATGTTTGGAGGTAATCTGTTTGGAGAATCCCCCAAACTTGAGGCAAACTTTGAGGCACACAGCACTGAGTACAATTATCGTCATTGTCGTCGTGGTCATCATCGTCATCGTTGTCCTCCTCCTCCTCCTCCTCCTCCTCCTCCTCCTCCTCCTCCTCCTCTTCCTCATCCTCCTCCTCCTCTTCCTCATCATCATCAGGATGATGTGGCCACAGTCTTGCTAATTTCTTTTTTGTGGGAAAGGACTTAATAAATCTCTTATCCCTTCTGGAAGGCTATTCCAGAAATGAGTTGCTGCCCGGCTGAAAAGAGCGAGCACCTAAAGTCCTAAGCATTTTATATGTAGGTCTTTCAGACCTTAAAAGAGGGAACTTAGACCCTCAAAACTTAGACCTTTACTTTTGACCCTTAGACCTTACAAGTTAGACCTTTAGACTTCAACTTAGACCCTTAGGCTGAGATTCTTAGAGCCTTTAAGACCCTCAGACCCTAAGGCGTAATTTAGCCTCAGGAAGTTAGGCCCTTTTACTTTTTTGGGCCGTAAAAACAAAGGGAACTAAGACCCTAAAAAAAAAAATTTCATCTAAGGTTATGTAAATGATTTAAACTTCATAATAACAAGAACTCTTATGTAACAAGATGGAACTTGGGCCATGTATTACTTTGAAAGTAATAATCATACCTTCAAATGAATATGCACTTGAACTGGCAGCTAGTGTAACTCATTTAAAACAGGAGTAATATGGGAGTTCTTCCCAACTTCCATGACTTTTCCAGCAGCAGCAGCATTGAGGGTGCTTTGCAATTGAGATATTTTGCTCTGTAGGAAAACCACATGAAAGAGTGTTGCAATAGTCTAACCTACTAGTAACAAATGCATGCACTAAAACAAGTAGACTGTCCTTCGATTGACATGTCATAGTACTTCTAATGTCATGAAGATAGAAAATTGCAGCCTTATGCTTGTCATGTGACTGTACATAGACATACTTAAATTGGAATAAAGCCAAACACCAAGGTTTTTGACACAAGAGCTAGGATTTATCACAATGGTTACCCACTAAAATATTTATAGGTTGTGTTTAA
Source organism: Astreopora myriophthalma (assembly GCA_014634185.1). NCBI lineage: Eukaryota > Metazoa > Cnidaria > Anthozoa > Scleractinia > Acroporidae > Astreopora > Astreopora myriophthalma. The sequence continues at coordinate 136,931 of BLFK01000327.1, read as the reverse complement.
TTAGACAATTGCGGTCAAGTTCCAATCAAAGTGAATATTCAGTCTTTCCATCATTAATTACAAGCCTATCATGGACGATCCATGGCCTGATCTTCTTAATGCATTTCACCATCACTTGCATAGCTTCAACTTGTGATTCACTTTTGGGCTGAAAACTATGATAAAGCTGACTTTCATCAGTGTAACAGTGAGCCTCGGTCTCTGACAGCTGATCCTCAAGTACCTTGAAAAGTTTGGATGTATATGTTTAATTTTATTTTCTGGTTCAAAACGTTTTGGAACCAATTTATAACTTTAAATTGGTTAGATTATTTTAAACCTGTTTTTTGTTTTGTTTTTGTTTTTGTCTTCAAATAAGTCATTTTTTAAGTTATCGCTTATTTCCTTAGATTTCACTTACGGCAGGATGGTTACATTGCGTTGTACAACTTTTACTTTCCACACCTATTAAGCAGTGAGTTTAGTGATTACGGTTAAGAGCTGGAGCAGCTTCCATTTGAGAGCCGTAAAACAAAAACCATTAGTCAATACACAGCCAATCACGTTATTAAGGAACAGCAAATTACAAATCGAAGTCATTCATGACGTGGTTTTACTAGCCAATCACAGTGCAAAGCAAGTAATGGCGGCCAGCGTTAAGCGCGGGAAAACGAGAGTGACTATTAGTCACAATCTGTTTTAGTTTGGCATCTGATTGGTTGAAAAATTCCTGAAAGTCTTTTTGATCCATTCATAGAAGAAACCAAAAGCAATTATCGCGTAATTACTTTTGACACTCAATTGAAAACTGTGCTAAGCTACAGAGAAAACCGAATAGCTTCACTTGCGTAATATAGGATTATTATAGCATTATTATAGGATTATTACAGTTCTTCTTTTTCTGGCTGTCAACTAATGGAAAGACCTTTATTTTTAGTCTTTAAGAGAAACCCTAAAATAGGGTGGCACTACCCCCTTTGATTGACCGCATTGTGTGTTAATTGACACCAATCGTGTTCATGTGGACAGTGCGTTCTCTGTAGCAGAGGCTTGGCAGATTCAGATGGCGCAGCAGTTTAACTACACTATCAGCTTACCTGTGCCTTTGTTTTGTAAATTACGGGGTCATGATATGGTTATGAATAATGATGATTAATTTTACTGACCTCTTCAATCATTATTCAATCATTATTGGCTTTATTAGAGTGGTTTTCAATTGAGTGTCGCAAAAACAAAAACAAAGTCGTCGTTACTTTAAGCCAATCACGTTCTGTGTGAGATACACCCTTCAGTCAATCACAAATCGAAGTCATTCACGACTTGGTTTTACTAACTAATAAGAACGCAATGCAAGGCAAGTCAGCTAACGCCAAGTCTGGGAAAACCAACTAGTTTTGCGTCTGATTCGTTTGAAAGTTCGCGCAAGTTTTTTGATGCCTGCAATCATAGAGCAAAACATGACCAAGACTAAAGCAATCGCGTAATTTCTTTCGACACTCAATTGAAAACTACTGTATGCCTATTGTAACAATCATTATAGAATTTGGAGGTATGCACCTGAAAATCCAATCTTGACCAGCACGAACTATTCGTCGTTTCCTTTCCAAAACGCGAGTAGCTCAGATAGCAAGCTCTTCCAAGTGGAAGAAAGCAAAGGGAAGTGGGAAGTGGAAGAGATAGAGATTCTCCTCCCCCCCCCTCTTACCCCATTCCCACGTCCCCCCACCCTCCTTCTAAAAAGCTTGCTTGGTAGGGAGTTTAAGCAACAACCACGGGAACGCCAATGAACACGTCGCTTCAAGATATAGATTTGCGTAATCCTAAGTTCTTCGCTATTATTTCCATCTTATTCAGGTTGTACAAAGTGGGCGGAATATCCTGCGACTAGGTTGGTAGGCACGGCGTTGAAGTAAAGATAGAGAATGAAGGCTTCACTGCTGTGTGCTCCCCGTTGTCGTCAAAACCTTAAATTTGATGCAGATGAGGGCAAGGACATGTCGAAAAATGCATGCCGCACGTGCAGAACGTGCAAAACGTGAAGAGCTATTGTTTTCCCTCATTTAACCTATCGTTCAATGGCATTGCCGTTGTCGTTTCTTTAAACTCCTTACCACAGCCTAAGACAAAGAGGCACTCGACGACACGGCCTCTTGTGCAGACGTTCTTTTGACTCGTCCCGTAATTTCTCCTCCTCGCATCTGTCCTCCCGTTGGCCGGTTACGAAGGGATTACGGAGAGAGTAAGACTGGAAAATAAGATTAAAATGGCCGAGAATTCGTTCGTTTCCAGTGGTTACAAAAAAAACAAACCCGACTGCAACGCGGAGATTTATTTTGTTTAAAACGGTTTTAGTCGGCGCGTGACGCTTTTGGGGAAAAGTGGGTAACTTTTGCGCAGCAACAAGTATAACGGTGATGAGAGTTGAAGCTACATCATTTGCTTTCTTTTGGAATACGAGTGAGAAAACTACCCACCTGTTTTTAATCACTGCGTGATTTTAGTTTATGTATTTGCTTTTTTCGTATTATTTCTTGGGCAGGAGAAGTAAGAAGCCGACTATAGTGTTATCCAATGTCGGATACCCTTCATGCTCCAAGTGAAAAGGTGAGTTTAGTTTGTTTATGTCAGTTCGACCCACGTCAGGCAAAGTGATAGTTTTGTTGTTCAGAATTCGAAGCTCGCAAAAAAAACACTCCAATTTCTTAAGTAAGATTACAGCAATTAAACAAATATTTACTTTCTAAGTTGTGTTGTTGTTATCCTAGCGACCACGAACGTAAACAGTAGTGTGTGTGACTGCGTTTTACGTCAAAAGGCACAAAACAGTCTTGTATCCGCTTTTGTTAGACCCATTTTGAAATCACTGGTGATCCTTTTAGTCTGATTAACTCTCAGCAGTGTGATGAATTCACAAATCGCACCATTTGTTTGTTTGTTTGTTGTTGTTGTTGTTTTTGCTCTACATCGCATCCTTTTTTTGTTTCATCAAAATGGCCAAATTTCGGTCTGAAATCATACTGTAGTGGATAAATAAATACTCGTATTGACAAAAGAAACTTCGCTGCGCGCTCGTTCGATTTTGAAATCACGCGTATGATTTCAGACCAAATTACACTCCACTGGCCCCTTTCGATTACAGTTATAAATACAGGTTAGACTTTAAAACGTTATTCTATCCCTGCGCTGTGTTTGTTCCAATCTACAGCAAAAGTGCTTTTTAAAATGCAGTTTATCCTTTCAATGTCTGATGTTAGAGTAGTTTTGAATTGTGTCGAAAGTAATAACCCAACTGCTTTGCTGATTGGATCAAAAATCTTGCGCGAAATTTCCAACCAATCAGATGCAAAACTAAAAGCAAATGCGACTTAGTCTCTCTCGTTTTCTTTTCTCGCGCCTCGCGCCGGCTGCGTTTAATTAATCAGTTCCGTTCTGATTGGCTAATAGAACCAAGCGCGGGTGCATTCACTCAATTTACGCTCTGATTTGCTGGTAAATCCAAGTTGTGAATTATTTCGATAGCCAGGGTGTATTGCATAAAGAAGATGATGTGTAATTACTTTGCTTTTGGTTTTGCGACATTCAGTTGAAAACTGCTCGATTGGATTTCGTGGTTACGTAAAAGAAATTACAGGGGGAAAACAAAGCTAAAATATCCAATGATCCGGTTTTCATCATTTCGTCATCACTCGCACGAGTTGTACAGTAGAGATGGTTTAAGGCTGAAATTCTGCTATGTAATAATGCCTGCTTTTGTATGCTACAGGCAAAATGAAAGGTGATCTGATGACTTAATGAAAGGGAATCTGCCACAATCAAATGATTCTATCTGACCAAAGGTATGTACCATTTAGCCAGCCAAAAAGTCTCCCCTGCCGTTTTCTGTCAAATGGTATATACTCGTTCCGTTCCATTTTATCTGTGAAAAATTTGGACTATTCCATTTGCCGACAAATTTCCAGCGGTTTTTCCTTTGAAATGGCAAGCGCTCAGGGACACCGGAAGGAGTCAGTAGTTCCATGCTCTCCCTTATAACTCAGCGACAGGAATCTGGAACGGGTGTTGTCGTTGGTCGAACATAAGAGCTTGTGTTGGGCTTACGTTAACGGAAGCGAATGCAAGCATAAGCGAAAGTACAAGGAAAACAAAATATTTTAATCCCGCTTGAACTAGGCTAGCGCTTCTGCTTAATTTTGCCTCCACTACTCAACTGGTACACACAACACAACAATGTTCATATATGGGCGCGTGGGCCAGCCAAGCCACCGTGCCGTTTATTTAACATACATGCAGATATGTACAAATATCAAGTATTATATATAAACGAAAGAACAGAAGCACCAAAGCCGGACACGAAAACCCCCCCAAAAACCAGCAGGTGGAAAAAACACGGGGAACGTGTACCCCCGAGCAAGGCAGTGGTGCAACCCTTGGGGTTTTAGGGTATGCTAGTGCCTAAGCTATAAACATCGATGAACACACAAGCAAAAAAAAAAAGACAAAGAAAAGCAACCTAACACGGTGAAGGCTGACAGTAGAATGCCTCACCTTCCTAACGACTGCGAATTACAAACTCAAATCCCATAACTCACTGCGCACTAACACCCTCCCCAGACTTCTGATACGTGCCGGCAAAATAATAATTTATGATAATACGGTGCAATCGCAAATTACATTATTTGCGCTTGTCAGACTTGTATCGCTATTCAAACCCAGGCTTAACCTTGAAGCAGTTTTCGATTGACTATCGTACAAGCAAAACCAGAGTAATTACTGTAACCAATCACAAGCGGCGCAAACAGGGCGATGAGCCAATCACGCGGAATTCGAAGCAATTACTTGTAACCTGCTCAAAGTGCGGGAAATACCAGCGTGCGAGTCATAATTGGTTTTCATTGGTTGAAAAACTGGCGCGAGATTTTTAACCCAATCACTATGCGCGGCAATCGCAATCACTTCATTAGTCAACAGGTATTTGAAAACCGCTTGATGTAAACAAATTATTTAATTTTGATAGCTGTGCGCACGCCAATTGCACTCGACATTGCTCGCGCAATGCACCGGCAGTTCCTAAAAGCGACGTCACAGTGGCTTACTCCGGTCAGTTTTTTTTTTTTTTTACGAAACCGTGTGCGGTTCACACATACTGCCTTTCTTTCAATTTTACTGACATTCGTAATATCCCTTTGATCCTCAGAACATTGTTGTCAAGTTTGTAAAGGAGAAGTACCTAAACACCACAGCTTTTGTTGATAAAGAGAAACTTCAAGCATTCCTTAGCGACTTGTACGACTTCCTGATGCATGTTGCCTTGAACAAGGTAATGATGACACTGTAACCATGATGTTAGCGGCTGGATACCTTTGTCTTTTTTTAATCAATTGAGTGTCGAAAGTAATTTCTTGGTTGGTTTGGTTTTGTGTTATTACTTGTAGTGATTGGCTGAAAGATCGATCTCCTGCGACACTCACAGCCAATTAGACTGAGGCAAAAGTGAAACCACTTTTGACTTCTTGTTACCCGTTTTCCCGCCCTTAGTGCCGGCTGCGCGTATTTGGTTTGCATTCTGATTGGCTCATTTGATTGTCGGAGTCTTTCCTGATTGGTCAAAGTAATTGCTTTGGCTTTGGTCTTATGACACTCAACTGAAAATCATTCTAACAATGCGCGAATTACAGAAGCTGTTAAAGAACAACAAAACGCGTGTTCGGCTGGCACTCATTGTCTTGCAACTGACTTCCCATAAGAAACTGGTCTGTTTTTCGACTGCGCGTCCTTCCAGGCCTATACAAAGAGCACTCTGAAGTAACTTTGTTCAAACTCTCGCTCTGAACGACTCGAGCACAACAAAAACTGAAAGGAACTAACGAAGAAAGCCAGTTAATTTTGCGAAACGGGTCTTGCTAAAAAACAAGGGTTCTTTTAAGAACTCGATTGGCAACGTTAACGAGTTGAAAATCATCTCATCGCCATGCTCACACCAACAAAAACCAGCAAAAACAAAACAAAACGAAACAAAACATTTACAAGAAAAAAGAAACAACATAAATATAAATCAAAAGAAGAAAACAATCTTGGACTTTAGTGACGTTTTCCTTGAGAAAAGATCGCTGAATTAAGGAAAACAGGGAAAGATATATTTTGTATCCTAGTAGGTTACTTGAGTCTCTGACACAATGTTTCTATGGCTGCACCTGGAGCTGACAGTCTTCCCACTTGATAAAATTAATGATGTTTAAGACGGGCCGG
>BLFK01000327.1:109569-130696 GCA_014634185.1 Astreopora myriophthalma | reverse complement strand
GGGGGGGGGGGGGGGGGGGGTAAACGTGAAAGCTGTTTTTCTGGCGCTTAAAATGTGTTTATGCAAATATCTCGTTCCCATTTCAAGCAATGCCAAAACCCTATGCTTAAAACCAAGAGAGAACCTCATCCTCTCTTGTTAAAACACAAATAGATGTTTTGGGGTGTTTTGGAAAATTTTGGATGATTTTCGGGTATATTTGGGAGGAGGTGGTTTGTTTGTTTGTTTGTTCGTTTTTTTTGTCTTAAAAGAGAAGTTAAATTTTGAGAACAGTCCCCTATACCAACTTGGGGTGCTCTTGGTTGGGGTTCAACTGTCTGTTAGTGTTTCAAAATAATTTTCTCCTCTTACCCCCTCTTTAAATCTCTTTAAATTTCATTCGAATTCGGGTATACCCCTGCACTAAGTGAAAGGACTTTTAATTTCCCGAGGGTGGCCTTCCTTTCCTCTCCCCCCTTCCCCATCCCCCTTGGTAGCCGTCGGCACTCAATTTCCCACTCTTTGTGCGACTAAAAGAAAAAGTCTACCTACGCCCTCGTAACTGTTTCAGTCCGCGTTTTGAAATTACAGGTGAAAGAGAAGCCTTTAAGTCGCCCAAGGTACTTGTTCAATTATGTCATTCTCATTGTACGAACGAATCTTTGCAAAATGATCATTTCGTGATCGGAGGAAAGCTTTCCTATCAGCAACGCCAACTTCCATGACCTCTTTTTATCGCTTTTGACAGTCGTATTATTATATTAGCCCTAAGGTGCATTCCTGGGAATCACAAAACCAAAACGAAACAATAAAGAGGCTCTTGAAACAGGCAACTATGATTGGTCAACCGCGTCTATGATTCTTAGAAAAACTAAAAATAGAACATCACCAGACTCTATAGTCTGTTTAAAGAAACATGCGCTGAAGTCTCCTAGTTTCGAAGCCGTGAATACTGACAACATGGATATCCAGAAATTGCTTGACAATCTCCGCGAAGAAGTGTCGTGTCCGGTGTGTAAAGACATATTTACAGATCCAAGATACCTTCCATGTTTGCACAGTTTCTGTCTACGCTGTTTGAGAAACTGGCATCGCGCGAGTGGCGGTCAAAATACGCTGAGGTGTCCGAAGTGCCAAGGACTTAGCAACGTTCCTGCGAGCGGCGATCTAAAGGATCTTCCAGCCAGTTTTTATCTGAACGGGTTCATCGATGCCCTGGTCATTAAAGAGTGCAACGAGACTCTAGTAACATGCGGAAACTGTGAGAAGAAAAGCTCCGAAGCTTCGTACTGTTTCCAGTGTTGCATGTTTTATTGCGAGGCCTGCCTAATTGCGCACAACATCATGCGAACCCAGAAAAATCACCGTGCTCTACCGGTTAAAGACTTTCAAGCGGAGGACTATGACGATGTATTGAAGCGACCCGTGTTTTGCCCAAGACAGGAACATGACAAAGAAGAGTTGAAGTTCTTCTGCAAGAATTGCGAAGCGTCAGTTTGTCAAACTTGTGTCATCTTAGATCACGCAGGGCATAAAGTTACATTAATCAGAGAAGAAGCCGAAGCCCAAAAGATGAAGATCTCAGCTCTTATGGAAGCGCAAAAAGGCAAGTTACAAGCAAAGATGAACATAATCACTCGACTTGACGAAAACTACGCTAAGCTGGTTCAACGGAGCGTAGACATTAAACAAGATGTTGAAAAGTTTACCGATAACTTGATCAAGAGAATTGAAGTGGAGAAGCAACATATGATGGCTGCGGTGGAAAACGAAGTGAGGAAGTCGCTTGAGAGTGTAACAACCAAAAAGACTGCGATTCAGCAGCAAATAAAAGCGATCGAATTAGCGTTGGAAAACGCTGATAAACTTTTAACGCGAAGCACGAACGCTGAGGTGGTTCAACTAGAGAAGCAACTGGAAACAATTCTGGAAGGAGTCGATCAATCTGAGCCAAATACATGTGACCCTGAAGGTCAGCTTTTTGATTTAGTTTTCGTGGAAAATCACAAGATGCTGGACGCTTTCAACCGGGAGGAAATTGGCTTCTTGGAATCTCGTCACGAAACAAACGCAAGCGAATCTGTTGCCGTGGGCCAAGGACTGCATGAAGGAACTGTCGCGCGTGAAGCCCGATTTAATTTAACCACGAGAAACATTGAAGGAAGACAATGTTACCAAAAGCTTGACAATGTAACGCTAGCCATGCGAGACGAGCGAGGGCAAGAATGTCTGACAAATTATCACATAGATGATAAAAAAGACGGGATCCACAGTGTTAGCTTTTTTCCTAATGTCCAAGGTAAATTCAATTTGTCAGTTAAGGTAAACGGGGAACATGTTCGCGGTAGCCCGTTCAATGTTGTAGTTAAATCTTTCAACGTAAAACCTCTTTTAACTTTTGGAAAAGAAGGCTCGGGTGATGGGATGTTTGTGTTTCCTCGGGGGGTGGCAGTGAGTAGCAGTGATGAAATTGCCGTGACGTCCGACCACAAGGTTCAAATCTTTAACAGTAAGGGAAATTTTGTGAGATCCTTTGGTAGCTTTGGTAGGAATCAGGGACAATTCCGTGAGCCTTCTGGAATAGTCTTCGATAAAGACGAAAATGTCTTAGTAGCAGACAAGGATAACCATCGCATTCAAATTTTCAGCAGAGAGGGGAGGTATGTCAGCATGTTTGGTGGGGAAGGAAACATTGATAGCCAGCTCTGCTATCCTTGGGGTTTATCACTGGATTCCAATGGTACTATTATTGTTGCTGATGCGGGTAACAAATTCATTAAGATCTTTTCCCCTGACGGCAATTTTCTAATGAAGATAGGTAGGCCTGGATCTCTTAATTATCCTTTTCACTGTGTTCAGTGCGGCGAATATCTCATTGTGTCAGACTGTGGTGATCACTGTATAAAAGTGTTTACTGAGGAAGGGGAGTATAAGTATAAGTTTGGCAAGCAAGGGGGAGGGGACGGGGAGTTTAATCACCCTTTTTTTTTGTCACTGACTAAATCAGGACATGTAATTGTCTGTGATGGCGGTAATCACAGAGTGCAAGTCTTTGAACTGAATGGTAACTTCGTTGGTAAGTTTGGTAAAAAGGGCAACGACATGGGAGACTTCGATTATCCAAGGTCTGTAGCGGTTCTCAGTAATGGCCAGATTGTTGTGTGTGACGACTGGAATCATCGAATTCAAATATTTCAGTAAATTTTATCCGATACTTCAATTCAATTATCAAACATGTGAACCAGATTTCATTCCCCAGCTTACATGAAACCCTTCATAGACTGACTGACGCCAAGTGCTATTGAAAGGTTACCGCTGTATAATTTGCCTATTGTTGAGGATTAGGAAATTCGGTTATTTTTCAGTTTTTTACGAATTAAGTAAGCTAAGCCTGACAGTATTGTTCCACTGAAGGGAATAGTTATCAGAAAAGCTATTTTGGTATTAAGCAACTGTTAATAGAAAACAATACGATAGTCGGTTTTAAAACTACTATGCCCTGTATACGCGGTCGAAGGTAGCAACGGCGTCTCATCAATTTGAAGTTGGGAATATTTAGCTGCAGTTCTTATTTCATGTTTTAAAGAAAGGTTTCAGCACACTCTTAAGCGATCGTGAGTTGATGAAGGTATACACTCTCTTTTTTTGTTCTTTAATAAGAACCCTTTTTATAAGAACGTTGAGGCGGAGATAAGCCAAATTTTAAGAACATGGTAAGAACATACCTCTGGCTGAGAATCAATTAAGAACGTTTTTATTTTGCTGGTTTGTTGTATGGCTAAAGGGAAAATAAATGTCAAGCTGAAGTCTAACAATAATTCAAGTTACCCAAACACTTGAGGACAATATTAGCAGTGCGGTTTTCTTGTTGCTTGATACACTGAAGGACATCTCAGTTTGTAGTAGAACTCGACGTAAACTACTAGAAAACCGCATTTCATTGAGCAGTTCTTATTTAAAACCTTTCCAACATATACAATCCACACCATCAAAGTGGTGTAACTTTAAAAACATAACAAGAACATTTTCAGGCTCAAATCGCAAAAAAAAAAAAAAAAAAAGAAACGCTCAGCCTCAGCTCCAAAATTAGACGTTCTTATATTATATATAAGTTTATGTAAAATATTATACATTGGTATCCAGCCAAATTTAAAGTAAGCACCGACAATTTGTCAGTCCCTGGAGCTTAATAGCCCCTCAATATTGCTAAAACATCGCCACAGTTTCATGTATGCATATGTCTGATAGCTCTGACTAATGACTTGCTGAACAGTATGCTAGAGGTTAAAATATTATCTTTAAAGATAATTTATGCAAATGTTGTTGACCTAGAAAATTGTATGGAGGAAGTGAAATAAACGTGTTTTTTACATACGTTTATGTCTACCTTCTGGGTTGGGGTAAGGGGTGTGTGCCTGTGTGTTGCTTGGGGGTGTTTCTATTAAGATAACATGTATTTAAACCTGGACTCACCGCAGTATGTTTTTACACTGTATTTTGAATCGTATCTGCCAAGTTAAGGCTTTTTGTTTTCCAGCACTTACATTCAAGGAATGGCAAAGAGGATGATCAACCGCACGTTTCTTTCGCATCTACCGGATTTGTTTCCAACATTGGAACGTGTGAACAGGCAACAAAATGTGCAGACATATAGTACAGAGGTATCTCAGAGCCGGCTCGGTCGCAGATAGTACTACCATTTCAACTGACTGGAAAATTGTCTTTATGGCGGGATGTCGCTAATTACTCGATGGGTTACCTGTGTAGCCATCGAGTTTTAAAAAGGGCCCTTTTCTTCGTAGTCGGGATTTTTTTTTTCTCGTGAGCATACCGCTGAAGCAATTGATGAATATAGTACAACAACGTGACAAGTCAGTTGTTCCACCAGCCCGGTCTTTATTCCCATTGTCAAGTTTTCGAAGGGAGAAACGCATAGGAAGTTTTTCGGAAGAAAGTTACTTGATTGTTTCCAAGTCAAATACGCTCGGTCAACAGATAAAAACTCACGCACCGTATGTGGTAGATCTACAGTAAGTGATGTCGAGCGATTTCGGGACTGGTTGGGGGTCGATCCACGTACTTAAGTAAATTGAGGAACCTTGCGCGCATCTATGAGCCGTCACAGTAAACTCAAGGAAATGTCAAAACTGAAAAATGACAAAACCACCACCGAATACAGAACACTGCAAACGTATGTAGTACAGATTTACTGACCTTGATAAATCATGCAAGACCCTTTTACGAGAATACGACACGAACGGATTGCTCAAGCAGATGACTTGAAGGACAAAATAAACAAAACTGACCTTTCTTTAAAACAAATAATGTAATAAACTTATGAAGCATAAACAGTAACTTGTGTTAACGACCCATTAACTTGAGAATAGACGGTACCCGTTATGGCGTAATGTATCACAATTCTCAAGTTGAGTGACAACAGGAACATTGCATTCTTCTATTTATAGTAGTCACTAACAAATTGATTGTTGTGCGGTACTTCATAAGGGGTCAGGGCTATTGACTGTGGACGTCTATTTGTGGAGTTGTATAGTTATAGCGAGCTTTACAAATGTTAAAAAACATGGCCGCTGATCAAGTGAGTAAAAACACTCTATACAGGCACAATCATAAGCAGAAACATAAGAAATTAATTACCAGGTGAGAACACCAGACATAAGCGCAAGGACTCACGCAGGCGCAGTGTTCACAATTTTCTCGATACCACCCTTCCTCTACTTCATTCACGATGGCGGATGAAGAATCCCGCCCTTTTGCTGGTGGATAATTTCTCCACGTGGTTCCTGTCATATGCTTGTGCTCGTGCGATGATTGGTTACCCGCGTTGCACTTATCGGGGTTCGTGCAGGAATTTCAGAGTTAAATTTAAGGACTTTTTAAGGAGAGTTTAAGGACTTAAATTTGACTTTCAAGGAGAAGAAACGAAGAAGAATAAAGCTTCTCTAAGCGTTTGTTTCCAATAATGGCGGCACATTTTTTGCCAAGGCGCTCTTGGACCAGATCACTTTCTATATTTTTTTCTCTTTTATTGTTTCCAATATATTTTTTCACATTCAATGCGTATTTAAGTAAAAAATTCAAGGAGTTTTTAAGGAGTTTTTTTAAATTTCTCATTTTTAAGGAGTTTTCAAGCGCCCTTAAATTTGCAAAATATATTCAAGTAGTTTTCAAGGAGTTTAAGGAGTAGCACGAACCCTGACTTATGCTTCTGCTTATTTCAGCCTCGTTCGCACTGCGACATAAGCCGCATAACATAAGCATAAGAAGAACGGACCCTGCTCGTTTTACCGGTGTCCTTTGCTTATGCTTATTTGGTAGGTGTTCTCTCCACTTTGTTGTGCTTGTGCGTATATGCTTGTGATCATGCCCAAGTGAAAACCAGCCTCTACCTGATGATAAATTGTACCATAAAAGCGTGCTTAACGTAGCATTTAATACAGGGTGTGGTTGTAAAAAGATTCCAAAGAACCGAGCAAGGAAAATCGGGACACGCCCATCGCTGATGTAGCTTATCCCCCTCGCTACTTGCATTTATTTCAGGTCATTTGATATACAGCACATTTGAGTATCAGGCACGAACTTAGTGGTACAACAAGTCCGACTTCCATAGACGCATTGATCTTGATTCGGAAGGGGACTAAGGGACTTGCCAAAAGCTTTTCTGAAGAGTGGCATTCTTTGACAATCCCTCAGCGTTCGCCACTCTCTCGCTCTGACACAGTTGCGTGAGCATTCAGTGCTACTGTCTTGCGGGTGACCCTGCGTAAACTCGGCATGATGACGAGAGAAAAACTTTTGACTATTAGGACGCCATTCTCTTTCGTCCAACGCAATCACTGTTTGCTCTTCAAGCTCGCTGAATGTCTTGTTTCTTCTCTCGTAGGACGCTTCCTCAAGTTGAATAAATCTCCGGTCTGTTTTGGGGCGAAATATGACCAGTTTGGCAAGTTTCATGCTGAAGCCGGTGACCTCGCTGGTGTAACGCTGGTCCGACTGTACGGGTACGTATCCTGTGCAAAGTCAGTCCCAAATGCCAAACTGGTCTTACTGGGGTTGCGCTGTAAAAAGCACATTCAAAGGGATGAAAGATCTCGTTGACGTCGTCATTACAACATGATCCAATATTAGCATCTTTCCGCCAAAGCAGTTCATTGAAGACGGCATTCGTGCAACTGCTAAGTGGTCGAGGATTCCCGGATACAACTCGGTGTCTCGAGAACTGCTTCTCTCATCTTTTTAAAACCCATAAAAGCTGGCCTTCGGACAAGAGCTGCTTGAGAAGTACGGCGAAGATATGAGTAATACGTACGAAGGCGACAACGCAGGAACCGTCTGCTGTGCTAATCGTCTGCTAATCGCGCCTCGAAAGGGCCCCGTGAGCTTACTTCTGCCCGGCGGTCAATTTTATGCACATCGGCGTACTATAGTGTACTGGTGTCGGGCAATTTGAACCTGGGCTATCCACATAGCGCAAAATCGATTTCCAAAAGACTTTTCGTTGTTGACGAGGTATCACTTTTCATTCAAAGCTAAACCGTAGAAAAAGATATTAACGTGCATTTTGGGCGGCTAATACCGGTTTGAAGGGCTCGATGAGCTGAATTTGCCAGTCCCATCGACGTACTATAGTTTACTTCTGTCAGGCAATTTTAACCTGGCCGATCCAGAGAGGACAAAGTCGATTTTCAAGCTTTTCGCTATTGACGAGATATCACCTGTCATCCAAAGCTAAACGTAGAAAAATATATTAACGTGAATTTGGGTGCCTAATAGTGGTTTAACTGTGAAAAACCTACGTAAAGTCTACGTAGACAAACACAATCTCAAGACTCCATCCGAGCAGCAGTTACTTGTAACAAAAGTTGTCTACATCTACATCTACATGCATTGATACTTGGCAAAGGTTGCCCATCACGTCAAGCAAATTAAAATAAATAAATAGGTAAATAAATACTTAGATAAGAAAATCAAATGGTCATTCAATCAGATAGATAAAACATAAGCTCTAACGCAGCTGATTTAAAAGGTTCCAAAGTCTCTACTTGTCTTAATTCTACTGGTAGGGTGTTCCACTCTTTAAGCTTTCTTGGAAAAAAAGCTGCTCGCGTAAATGTGCCCTTTGGTACTGGGATGTATAGAGGAAGTGTGAGACATGAGATGGTACATCTAAACAAGCTGGTATTGTTAGGTAGTAGTAGTGCCTACTTTCCCTCATACATTCTGTGGTATACTATGAACGGGTGTTACCTGTTACTATGTGCACCCTTCTGTTGGGTTATACCCAGTACCTTTCATGAGAATCGGGTGGCAGCATAGTGCAAGCCTTCAGAAATAAAAGCCAGCGGCTGTATTCAAGACGCTAGTTGTCGATAGCAACCAGGAAAAAGTGAAAGCCAACATGGCTGCTGTCTTGTTGAACCTGAGGACAACAAAAATCAGCCATAAACCACAAGTTAAACTCGCAGAACACTCTCATTGGCGATGATATTCATTGTAATTGAAAACAAAAAGGAAGCAGTTAGCAACTGAGCACTGGAATCTGTTGCTATAACGGGAGTGCGATGCAAACAATTAGTAAGTACATGAAGATACTGTAGATATGAAGTGCATTAATTAATTAATTAGTTAAGGGAGTATAGTCTACTACTAGAAGGTGTAGGGTATAGTCTTCACTGATTTAGGAGTTCAGGTATTAAAGTATTAAATGGAGCTACAACCTCGCACAGTTTTTCGTTCTGTGTTAACTTACAGTGGTATTTTACTACTCTAGCGACAGGGCATTTATGGAAGGCTAAGGTGCATTGTTCTGTATATCATATCATATCATATCATATCAAGGCACAAACCAAAGTTAAACCTTGTGTTTGGTGTATAGGATAGTTTTCTCAAAAAGTTATGATAACACAAGCATATTTTACATGCACACGTAGGTTACTTTTATTTTGAGCTGGTGTAATTGGACTGCCCTCATTTCTTTGGCGTGGCTTTAAACAAAAATGAGTGAGACTGCTTTGCATATTAAGTGCAGACAAAGTGGGTTGGGAGGGGTTGGTGCCTAGGGTTAATCCCTACAAATTGGTCAGTATAATCCTTTACCATTTGGTGTCGTCATTTAACTACTAAACTCAGACAACTAACTCCACTCATTACTATATGACTGTGCACTCCAGTTTATTTATTACAATATTATATATATAGTGGTACAATAATTTGAAGTTTTACTGAGGAAAGGTAATTTCACATTGATCATGCAGTTTATTGACCGTGTAGTACTTTTACTTAGTCTTGGTACTATTAAAGTACTTGGATAGCAATCAATAGACTACATCCTGTATGCTCAGTTAGCAATTCAGAAGTTTTTGTGAGCTAATGTTTTACAAAAGTTAGTTAAAAGTGGATCCCCTTACAAAGACTATAAATTCTTTATGCTTTTCCCACTCATTAGTATGGCACATTAAACTGTGATAAGGTCTATTAGCTGCTTCTTTCACAGTTCAGATATATGTCAATTCATATTGTTCTCTACTAAAATGTAGAATCAGCTTGATAGCTCAGTTTATTAGGAGTGCAATTGCATAAGTGACAGTCAGTGATTTGAGTCCCATCGAAGCCTAGATTCTTTCTTAGGTTCCTTCGCAACTGCATAAGCTGCTTTCTTGAATGTAATGATTTTTTTACAGCTTTAAATGTAGCATGTCTGCAATTCAAATAATTGTATTGATGTGGCCACAGTCTTGCTAATTTCATTTTGTGGGAAAGGACTTTCTTAGGTGGATTGGGGATAGTAAGGAGTTGAAGGTTTTCGGTTAAAATTTCATGAAAATCAATACAACTGACAATTGATTGGCTAGTAGTGGATTATGTTTACAGAAAGGATCCAAATGTGATTCTTAAAACTCATTACATAGTAAGGCCTGAGTTTGGAGCTAATCTGCTTGGAGAGTCCCCCAAAGTTGAGGCTAACAATGAGGCACACAGCACTGAGTACAATTTTAGAGTGTCATTTGATTGTAATAATACCGTAATAATTATAATCATCATCATGATCATCATCATCATCATCATGATCATCATCATGATAATAATAATGATAGTAATTTATTTCTTATTGAGCCCTACTTACAAATATGATAAGTAGACCCCAACAACTTTACAGCTACAATAAAAGCTATGCATAACAATTAACGGAAACAAATGAGTTACCCATCCAATCTATAAGCTTAAGGTCAAAGAATTTATGAAAAGGGATTTCTTCAATACCTTCTTAAAGTTCTCAATGGAAGTCTCTTATTCCTTCTGGAGGGCTATTTCAGAAATGAGGTGGTGCTGCCTGAACGGAGTGAGCCCTTAAGGTACTAAGCATTTTACACTTAGGACCCTTAGACACTAAAAAAAGGGAACTTAGACCCTGGAAACAAAGCGATGTGTGGCCTTCCACCTTCTTACATAAGAGATCTTGTTATTATTGTTACAAGTAGACTGTGCTTTCATAGATATTTGTTCAATATGCCTATTGCTATGAAGTTAGAGAAATGCAGCCTTACATATGCTTGTGATGTGTACAGACATGTACTTAAATTCGAATCAAGCCAAGCACCAAGGTTTTTGACGCAAGAGCCAGGATTCATTACAGTGGTTACCGACTGAAATATTTATAGGTTGTGATTAATTAGACAATTGCTGTTAAGTTGAAGTCAAAATAAATATTCAGTCTTTCCATCATTAATTACAAGCCTATCATGGACCATAACTTAGCCTGATCTTCTCAGGGCATTTCTCCATTACTTACCTAGCTTCAACATGTTACTCTTTGTTGTGCATAAACTATGATAAAGCTGACTGTCATCAGAGTAATAGTGAGCCTCAGTCTCTGGTAGCTGATCCTCATTTAACCTTGAAGAGTTTGGATGTATATGTTCAATTTTATTAAATCTGGTTCAAAACGTTTTGGAACCCATTGAACATTTTAAACTGGTTTGATTGTATTAAGCCAGTTCATTTGTTTTAAATAAGTAGTTTTTTCAAAATATTTTTCTATGTTTATTTTCTCAGCATTCACTAAGCAGGATTGTTACTTGGTGTGTTGTAGAGGTTGTACTTTGCAAACCTACTAAGCACTGATTTGAGTGATTATGGCTAAGGCTCACAGAGCTACAGCAGTTTCCAATCGAGTGTCATATTAAACCAGAATCGATGTAAATAGAGAGTCAATCACATTCTGAAGCAAATACATGGTTCAACGAATCACATTAATCAAAGCAATTCATGACACTTGGTTTTACCAGCCAATCTGAATACTAATTAAGAACAATAGACTATTCATGACACTTGGTTTTACTGGCCAATCAGAATGCTAAGAGAGTAAAAGTAACTTGCGCAGAGGGTGGAAAGACAAGCACGATTTGTTTTAGGTTTGCATCTGAATGGTCGAAAAGTTCCCAAAAGTCTTTTTGATCGAATCATAGAACAAACCAAAAGCAACTTTTGACAGTGAATAGGCGATTTGCATGATGGTGTAAGTTTACTACAAAGAGCAGAATGCATTAAGTGGCTTCTGTTGTCAGCAAAATTTGACCAATTGTATCGTTATTTCATGGAGAGTAAAAAAAGTCTGCTGAAGAAAGTATTTTTACAAAGCAAGACCTTTGGTAGTAAAATGATGGCATCATGCAAATGACCTATTGAAAAGTGCACTTTTAAAACTACAAAGAACACTTAATAGCTTCACTGGGTTAATAAGGGATTCTTATAGACATTGGTAAAAGTTAGTTTCAGTGTGTGTGACGGCCTTTTTCGCTAAACGGCAGAAAGCCCTCTAATTGTGGAATTGCACACATTTCAGGCAACCTACTGATGAACAGTTACAGCGGTTAGATATGAATTTTGTTCTGACTAGCAACTATCAGTTATAGTCAGTCCCGTTGGAGTTGTATCCGTTCAAGTCCGGATTAGATTTTTAAAGGTTTTGCTATCCCATCGTCGTGTTTGTTCCAATCTATAACGAAAGCCTTTTTAAAATGCAGTTTACCTGTTCAATGTCTTATGTTAGAGTAGTTTTGAATTTTAGCGAAAGTAATTACGCCATTGCTTTGGAAGGGAAAAAAGTTACAGGGAGAAAAGCATTCGTAGCCATCATTCGTGGACACAAAATTGTGTCCTGGAAATCAGAACACCGTCTTGTATCCCTTCAAATCCGGGTTAGATTTTCAAAGGTTATTCTATGCCACTGCCGTGTTTGTTCCAACCTGTAGTGAAAACGTTTTAAAATGCAGTTTATCGGTGTAATGTCTGATGTTTGAGCAGTTTTGAATTTTGGCGAAAGTAATTAGGCCATTGTTTTGGCGGCTTGACTTTTGGTTTGTTCCATGACTGGATAAAAAAAACTTGCGGAAACTTTGCAACCAATATGCGTGATGCAAAACTAAAACGAATTCTCTCTCTCTGTCTCTCTCTCGTTCTTTCTTTGTTGTTTTGTTTTTGTTTTTTCCTGCGCTTAGTACCGGCTACATTCACTTAATTTGCGTTCTGGTTGGCTCGTAAAACTAAGCGCGGATGTGTTCACTAATTTCTAAACGTGCAAAATTTGGAGGGATTTTTCTTTGAATCATAGATATTTTCTCCTAAACGGGCTTGGTGATGTGTCGTTTTTTGCAATTAAGTTTACTCTTTCAGTCGTCATCTTTGTGCGGCAAAACTGAAAAAAAAATTGTCAGCGAAAAGCATTAGTAGCCATCACTCGTGGACGCAAATTTGTGTCCTCGAAATCGCACATCCGAGGATTATCCACAGTCGGTGTCTTTTCAGGACGTTTGCTTCTGCCATAAAGCAAAGCTTAAGTTGTTCCTTTTGATCAATACAATACCCCCCAAATTGTTATTTTACGAATTATGTCAAAGCTGTTGCTGCGAAACGAAGCATGAACCGATGAAATAAACACGTCAGTCCTAGATAGCAGAACTTTTGAGTAACCTGAGCCAGTTATATTTCCCAAACGAGAGTGGTGACCTGTCTTTTTGTTGCACATTTCGAGTCACTATAATGTAGAGAACAATCGGGAAAAGTTTAAAGAAAATTTATGTCACCTTCTATTACTGGGGAACCACCTCAATTTACGTTCTTATTGGCTAGTAAAACGAAGTGGTGAATTACTTCAAGAGAGAGTATTTCGTAAAGAACGTGCTTTGTAATTACTTGGGCTTTCGGGTTTTAACGGCACTCAATTGAAAACCACGCTACTGGATTTCGTGATTACGTCAATGAAATCAGAGGAAAGAAAAGCTTAAATGCCATAAGATGATCTGATCTTCATCATAGCGTCATTAGTCGCACGAGTCGTGGTGTGTGTGCAATCACACAATAGAGAGGGTTTGAGGTTCGAAATCAACTGAGTCATAATGCATGCTTTCGTATGCCACAGGCAAATGTACGGACGCGATGATTTAGTGAAAGGGAATGTGCCACAATCAAATGATTTTTTTTATTTTTTATTATGCAACTTTATTACAATATACACAATACAAATAAGATACGTATTTACAAAAGACAATTTACAATCTACAAAAGGAATGTTTTTTTACATGAATTACAGTTTCAAAAGAAATTTTCAATGCATTTGACAATAATTTGTTATAACAGGTTATAGAAGTTCGGTTTCTTTTACTTATAATCACATGACTTTGGTTACATACACAACAAAAGATTGATAAGCTACACTACTTACGGAAACTACAATTAATTTTTATTCACTTTTTTCACTAGTTAGTACTTCATATTAATAATTAACAATCAAATGATGCTATGGACCAATGGCATGTCCTGATTAGGATAAAGATTATGATTATGATTTTGACTGTGACTGTAACTTTTTCTGTTACGAGATTTGTGTTACTATTTCCGTTAACTGCTCTTACAGCTAGTGCTACTAATATACTGCTAATGTTACTTTTACTGTTAATGTCATCGTTAATGTGAAGCGCTAACGTCAATAGCTTGTGAAGAGTGATTGCGTGAGTGAGAGTGGCTCATGATAACACTGTTGTTTTGACAAATAGTTTGGCTTTTAAGAGATTGGTCTTGAGCGAATGGTTTGCGTCCAGGAGTTTCAGAGGATTGCCTGGAGTGGGCCGGCATCATCTGCGAAGGTCTCTAGAAAGCTGAGTTATTTAATCACTGAACATTTTCTCTCTCTTGGACAGCGGCGGCGAAGGTTTCTGCAAGATCTTATGCAACACGTCTGGGAAACACTCTTCCTTCTAGGAACAGCTGAAGGTGATTGCAGTTTAAAAGCAAGAGAACATATCTTGATTAGTCATTTAAGATGCCGTTCACTAGACAACTGAATGAAAGGGTTTTGTAAAGTAGTTTATTACTTCTGTGCAGATAGTTAAAAGTCACTTACAAACCGTTATTTAATAAGCGCCTTTTGGGGTGGTATAATGCGATTAGTGACGAATAGCAGTCATCAGCAAATACTGATTTGAAAGTCACTGCCAAGTTGGAAAGGGAAAACGGACCCGCAACAAGACTCATTCAAGCTACAAAACAGCAATGGCCATTTTTATAGCACGGAGTAGTATAATCAGTCTGGGACCAACCTAGCCAAACAGTGCGTTTGTTTAGTTAGTCTAGAATTAAGACGAGAACCAGACAGATTACGCGCCTATACAAAATGTCTTGAAAATTGCGTCTTCTAAGACGCTTTACAGTGGATAGCTACATACATAAATACTTTATTTGAGTAGGTTAGAAAAGCGCAGCCAAAGGCCGATGTGGACCTACTTACAGATGCTCGATTGACGTCATCATTACAAAGTTTTTCGCTTTTACGCGTACGAAGTTTAATTCTTTATTATATAAAACAAATAGATTCCATGTTGCCGTGCGTCTGTTCAGTAATAGATCACAGAAGACGTCAAAATGTGGCAAGAACATCAGTGACACACTCGGCTATCGCCTGGTGCGCCACTTTTTTGTTCTTACCACATTTTGAGGTCATCTGTGATCTATTACTGAACAGACGCACGGCAACATGGAATCTATTTGTTAAATATGTATCGTGTTATTAGAAAATATCCAAGGCTCATTCCTGGGAACCACAAAACAAAAACGAAACAATCAACAGGCTTTTCAAACAGGGAACTTTGATTGGTCAACCGCGTCTATGATTCCTAGAAAACCGAAAAATAGAAAATCACGAGACTCTATTGTTTCCAAGGAATATGCTTAAAAGTCGCTCAGTTTCGAAGGCGTTAACACTAACAACATGGATATCCAGAAATTGCTTGACAATCTCCGCGAAGAAGTCTCGTGCCCGGTGTGTCAAGACATATTTACAGATCCCAGATACCTTCCATGTTTGCACAGTTTCTGTCTACGCTGTTTGAGAAACTGGCATCGAGCGAGTGGCGGTCAAAATGCGCTGAGGTGTCCGAAGTGCCAAGCACTTAGCAAAGTTCCTGCCACCGGTGATCTAACGGATCTTCCGGCCAGTTTTTATCTGAACGGGTTGATCGATGCCCTGGTCATTAAAGAGTGCAACGAGACTCAAGTAACATGCGGGAACTGTGACAAGAAAAGCTCCGAAGCTTCGTACTGTTTCCAGTGTTGCAGGTTTTATTGCGAACGGTGCTTAATTGGACACAACATGATGCGAGAACACCAAGATCACCGTGTTTTGGCCGTGAAGGAGTTTCAAGCAAAGGACTATGAGGAAGTGTTGAAGCGAGCCGTGTTTTGCCCTAAAAAGGGACATGATAAAGAAGAGCTCAAGTTCTTCTGCGTGAATTGCGAAGCGGGATTTTGTCAAACTTGTGTCATCTTAGATCACGGAGGACATCAAATTAAATTAATCCAAGAAGAAGCGGAAGCCCAAAAGACGAAGATCTCAGGTCTTATGGAAACGCAAAAAGGCAAGTTACAAGCAAAGATGAACATAATCACTCGACTTGACGAAAACTACGCTGAGCTGGTTCAACGGAGCGAAGACATTAAACAAGATGTTGAAAAGTTTACCGATAACTTGATCAAGAGAATTGAAGGGCAGAAGCAACATATCATGGCTGCGGTGGAAAACCAAACGAAGAAGTCGCTTGAGAGTGTAACAACCAAAAAGACTGCGATTCAGCAGCAAATAAAAGCGATCGAATTAGCGTTGGAAAACGCGGATAAACGTTTAGCGCGAAGCACGAACGCTGAGGTGGTTCACCTAGAGAAGAAACTGAAAACAACTCTGGAAGGAGTCGATCAATCAGAGCCAAATACATGCGACCCTGAAGGCCTGTTTGATTTAGTTTTCGTGGAAAATCGCAAGATGCTGGACGTTTTCAACCGGGAGGAAATCGGCTTCTTGGAATCTCGCAACCAAACAAACGCAAGCGAATCTGTTGCCGAGGGCCAAGGACTACATGAATGAACTGTCGCGCGTGAAGCCCGATTTAATTTAACCACGAGAAACATTGAAGGAAGACAATGTTACCAAAAGCTTGACAATGTAACGCTAGCCATGGGAGACGAGGGAGGGCAAGAATGTCTGACAAATTATCACATAGATGATAAAAAAGACGGGATCCACAGTGTTAGCTATTTTCCTAATGTCCAAGGTAAATTCAATTTGTCAGTTAAGGTAAACGGGGAACATGTTCGCGGGAGCCCCTTCAGTGTTGTAGTTAAATCTTTCAACGTCAAACCCGTTTTGACTTTTGGGTCAGGTGATTGGATGTTTGAGTGTCCTCGGGGGGTGGCAGTGAGTAGCACAGATGAAATTGCAGTGACATCTAACCACAAGGTTCAAATCTTCAACAGTAAGGGCAATTTTCTGAGATCCTTTGGTAGCAAGGGTAGCAATCAGGGACAATTCAATTATCCTTCTGGAATAGTCTTCGATAAAGACGAAAATGTCTTAGTTGCAGACAAGGATAACCATCGCATTCAAATTTTCAGCAGGGAGGGGAGGTATGTCAGCATGTTTGGTAGGGAAGGAAAGCTTAATAGCCAGCTCTGCTATCCTTGGGGTTTATCATTGGACTCCAATGGTAATGTTATTGTTGCTGATGCGGGTAACAAATTCATTAAGATCTTTTCCCCTGACGGCAATTTTCTAATGAAGATAGGTGGGCCTGGATCTCTTGATTATCCTTTTCACTGTGTTCAGTGCGGCGAACATCTCATTGTGTCAGACCATGATGATCATTGTATAAAAGTGTTTACTTGGGAGGGGGAGTATAAGTATGAGTTTGGCAAGCACGGGGGAGGGGACGGGGAGTTTAATGACCCCTGTTGTTTGACACTGACTAAATCAGGACATGTAATTGTCTGTGATGGCGGTAATCACAGAGTGCAAGTCTTTGAACTGAATGGTACCTTTGTTGGTAAGTTTGGTAAAAAGGGCGACGAGATGGGAGACTTCTTTTCTCCAAGGTCTGTAGCGGTTCTCAGCAATGACCAGATTGTTGTGTCTGACTGGCGGAATGATCGAATTCAAATATTTCAGTAAATTTTATCCGATACTTCAATTCAAATGTCAAACATGTGAACCAGATTTGATTCCCCAGCTTAGCTGAAAACCTTCGTAGACCGAGTGACGCCAAGTGCTATTGAAAGGTTACCGCTGTATAATTTGCCTATTGTTGCGGATTAGTAAGTTCGGTTATTTTTCAGTTTTTTACGACTTAATTAAGCTAAGCCTGACAGTATTGTTCCACTGAAGGGAATAGTTATCGTAAAAGCTATTTTGGTATCAAGCAACTGTTAATAGAAAACAATACGATAGTCACTTTTCAAACTGCTATGCCCTGTATACGCGGTCGAAGGTAGCAACAGCGTGTCATGAATTTGAAGTTGGGAATAATTAGCGGCAGTTCTTATTTCATGTTTTTAAAGAAACGTTTCAGTACACTCTTAAGCCATCGTGAGTTGATGAAGATATACTGGTTTTTTTGTTGTTGTTGTTTTTTTATAAGAACCTTTTTATAAGAACGTTGAGGCAGAGTTTAGCCAAATTTTATGAACATACTAAGGACATGCCTCTGGCTGAGAGTCACTTAAGAACGTTTTTATTTTGCTGGTTTGTTGTATAGCTAATGGGAAAATAAATGTCAAGCTGAAGTCTAACAACAATTCAAGTTACCCAAACACTTAGGGACGACATTAGCAGTGCGATTTTCTTATTGCTTGATACACTGAAGGACACCTCAGTTTGTAGTAGAAATCGACGTAAACTACTAGAAAACCGCAATTTATTGAGCAGTTCTTATTTAAAACCTTTCCAACATATAAAATCCACACAATCAAAGTGGTGTAAAACATAACAAGAACATTTTCAGGCTCAAATCGTGAAAAAATAAACTCTCAGCCTCAGCTCCAAAATTACGCGTTCTTATATTATATATATATGAGTTTATGTAAAATATTGTTATACTTTGGTATCCAACCAAATTTAAAGCAACCACCGACAATTAGTCACTCCCTGGAACTTAATAGTCCCTTCATATTGCTAAAATATAACCATAATTTCATGTTTGTCTGATAGCTCTGACTAATGACTTGCTGAACAGTATGGTTGAGGTTAAGATATCTTTCAAGATATACAATTGTTGTAGACCTAGAAAATTGTATGGAGGAAGTGAAATAAACGTCTTTTTTACGTACGTTTATGTTTAACTTCTCGGTTGGGGTAAGGGCTCTGTGCCTGTGTGTTGCTTGAGGGTGTTTCTATTAGCATAACCTGTATGTAAGCCTCGACTCACCACAGTATGTTTTTACACTCTGAATCCTATCTGCCAAATTAAGGCTTTTAGTTTTCCAGCGCTTATACTCAAGGATTGGCAAAGAGGATGATCAACCGCACGTTTCTTTCGCATCTATATCGGATTTGTTTTTCTCGCTACGCTTTTCGTCCCTATCCAAGGACACCTTACTCTCCTGTAGTTTCATCAGATGCCAGACAAGCCATTTGAATAAATGAAACCAGTAAGTAATTAAAATAAGGTAACTCTGCTTCTGAAAATGCGATGGAAACAGTCCGTCGTCTGAAAATGTTTTGGAGCGGGAACACGAATGAAATTGGAAATGATATAATGTCTTTTAAATCACTGCTGTCGTCATCGCAGCAGAAAACAGGGATGATCTCGTGAGAGAAGCCCCATGCATTATTGCAAACCAAACTCAAGCTCAACCTATTTGGGCCAATCGGCGGCCCCGTTTTGGGGGTCATTTCTCGGGGCCAATCGGCGGCCTCGTTTTGATGCCACGGGGAGCGCAGGCCCGCGCTTTGTATTTTTGGAGGCGAACCGAGTTATTCGGTTTCATGATGGTTCGCTTTGTTTATTCGTATCGCACAGAATTGTAAGTTGTTTTTGTGTCTGTTTAGGTTCCCTTTTGCTTGGATTTGCTAACTGTATTTTTTGTGTTGTGTAGTTTTTAACCACTCACCGTTGATCGCCCGGCGAGTTAGCCATGGAATTGTGTCATTCAATTAAGGATCCTTTGAATTCCGAATTGTAAGTATATGTGGTGTTCGGAACGCGTCAGATGTTCTTTCCCTGGTACCCCTAAATACAACCCACATATATGGCGCCACGGTCAGGGCAGGGGAACGTAGTCACTAAAATAATGAAATGACCCAAAACTACCTAGAACCACAAAGAAAACCAGCCAAAACAGAGAAGGCGGAAAGGGGGGGGAGTTTGGGGGGAACATTCCAACATTGGAACGTACGAACATACAAGAAAATTTGCAGACATACAGTACAGAGGCATCAGATGCCGTCTCGATTGCAGACAGTACAATGCACTACCATTTCAGCTGACTGGAAAATTGTCTTCATGGCAGGATATCGCTAATTATTCGATGGTCTACCTGTGTAGCCATCGAGTTTCAAATGGCTCTTCTATTCGTAGTCGGTATTTAGTTTTTTTCTCATGGGAATACCACTGAATCATTTGATTGATATCGTACAAGAACGTGGCAAGTCAGTTGTTCCACCAGCCAGGTCTTTATTCCCAATGTCAAGTTTTCGAAGGGAGAAACGTATACGAATTTTTTCGGAAGAAAATTACTTGATTGTTTCCAAGTCCAATACGCTCGGGCAACAGATAAAAACTCACGCACCGTATATGGTAGAACCTTGGGAACAAGGTTGGTAAATGTGGTATCGATTAAGTAATATTTTAAAAACGAGCAGCAGTGTTTTATCGGGTTTAAAAACCCGAGGCGTAGCCGAGTGCTTTTAGACCCGATAAAACACGTGCTGCGAGTTTATCGAACAGCTTCAAAAACTTTCCACAAAAAGCGTGTCCCTCTGGAGTCTAAACAATGGTTCAAACTGTGAGAGGAAAATGTTAGCATATATACAAGAAAAATAAGCTTTTCCTCTACGAGAAGTGTTTTATGGGCTATAAAGCTCATGCACGGGGCGTTTTATTGGTGACAACGTAGGCTGTTAGGCTCATGAATTATATATGAGTCTTTTAAAACGATATAAAACATGCAAGTGGTTCATGTTCGTTGCAATTGTTTGAACAATCGGAAACTAACTCTTTCATCGGTGCTACGTTCGGTAGTTTCTTCTATTTCCTAGCTCACTGATAACGCACTCGACTACTGATTCGATCAACTCTCTAGAACCTTATTTTAATTGAGTATCGTATAACCTAAACAAAAGTACTGTTATTGCGGAGTCGACCACGATCTGAAGGAAACACACCTTTCAGCCGCAACAGATGGAAGTAGAAGACCTTTTTATCGATACGGCGGCCGTAGAATCTTTCTCCGGAAAAATCTTTCTCCGGAAAAATAGTATTCATACTATTTTTCCGGAGAAAGATTATGGGATGCTCAGGAGGCAAATGCGTGCATGTCGTAGGTGCAAATTTGGTTTTTGCTTCAAAATTATAAACCACTTTGAATTTTAAATAGTTTGTTTCACGGTATAATTTATCTGAGACAAAGGAAATGTAAAATTAATCTGGTTTGAAAATTTCTGAACCAAAACCAAAGTTATGCCCACAACAAGTAAGTAGTTTGCCCCTGGGCATCCCATGATATCACTTTCAGAGCAACAGAATTCAAGATGGCCGCCCTATCGGTAAGAAGGTCTATTAAAAGCCAATCATGACGCAAAGCAACCAAAGGC
>BLFK01000327.1:78880-89555 GCA_014634185.1 Astreopora myriophthalma | reverse complement strand
TTTCTTTCTTTCTTTCTTTTTTTTTTTTTGTTTTGGTTTTTTCTTTTGCTATTTACTTTGGAATTGGAATGACTCCGAACCAGGCAGTAAGTATACGTGTTTTTCGTGTTTTGTAGATGAAGAAATACTATTTTTTATTTCATTTTATTAACCTCGCCAAGGCTTTGCCTTTGGCATGCCACTGCACTGTGGCATTTAAGCGGCTTGAAGAGAGAAAAGGAAAGTCATGCTCATAGGTTCAAATAATGTGGATATATAAAAACCTTCTTCAACTGGAATGCACGTTTAGAAGCATTACTTGGACTACACAGCTGTACTATTGGTGATTTATATCTCCTTTTTGTCGTTCTTATTTACCTTGTCTCTTACTTGAAATGGATCTCAAATAGATTGTAAGTATGCATTTTTCCCTGTTTTGTTGATGAAACAAAATGCTATCTGAATTTCATGAGTTCCTGCATAAGTTTATTTTTGTTGTTCCGTTTTGCCCTTATAAATGTGTTTGAGAAATTCGGAAGTAGACTTTGTCGAAGTACCTTGTCGACGTAATTGCCGGAATCAAACATTTCTGTCATCTCCAGATATAATACCTAGTTCTTCAGTGTTTCTTTGGTAATGAAGAGTGGCCGGGTAATATCTCGGCAACAGTCAGCCACATGAAAAAGTTGAGTTGTAGCCTTCCGTTCGCCTTTAAAGGGCTGCAAGTCTGGGTTTTAGCGGGGCCTCAAACCTATAGTCTCAAAAGGAAAGTCTTATTATTATTATTCAAATAATGCGGTTATGTTAAAACCTCCTTCAACTTAAAGTCACGTTTGCAAGCATTTCTTGGACTACACAGTTACTAATGGACCATTTCCGAGTTCCCTACATCCCTTTTTTCAAAGCTAGTCTAAGTACAAGGTCTATCTTGCGAAAATGAGCTCTTATTCATATGCAAAGTAAAACTGACTGACATCACAAAACTTTCGCCCTTAGACGTCTTAGACTCGCGTTCAAAAAGAAGCTAACGTGAACTCGGAAAAGGCCCATCCTGATTTGTGATTCTTTTCTTTTTTTATTCTTTTCCTTTACTTTGTCTTTTACTTAAAATGGGTCTCAACTAGGTTGTAAGTCTGGTACATGTTTCCCACGTTTCGTTGATGAAACAAAATGCTAACTGCATTCTGTGGATGCATGCATAATCCTCTTTGGTCTGTTTTGACCTTTCAAATGTTTTGTTGTTGTTTTTTGTTTTTCTCATTTACTTTGTCTTTCACACGGAATGGATCCAAACCAGGCTGTAAGTGTGCACGTTTTAAGTGTTTTCTTGATAAACAAAACGGCTACTACAATGTGCGAATGCGTCCATAACTTACTTTGTTCTGTTTTACTTTTTGCTTTTGAGCAACCTTGTCGACATAAGTAGAACTTTACAACCAGAATAAATCATTTCTCGATATAACACCTAGTTCTGGTTCTCTTCTTGTAATCACAAGTAGATGATGTTTGGAAAACAATCGGACATGTAAAAAGTTAGGTTGTAGCCTTTAAGCGGATGCAAGTTTGGGCTTCTGTCCCCGAGGTCAACTAGTTAATTAAACTTGAATACTGAAAGGGAACGTCGTGGGTTAACTTCCAGTTAATATAACACTATACTAAACGTTTTTCAGCTGCAAAACATGTGTACAAGCATTACTTAGATTACACAGTCATTAATCTGGACTTATTTTCCTTTTCTTTTTCTCATTTACCTTGTGCTTATACTTGGGATGGATGCCAACCAGGGCGTAAGTATACACCTTTTAAGTGTTCTATTAATAAAAAGAAAATGTCAACTCCAATGTGGGAATGAGTGATTAACCTTCCCTGTTCTGTTTCGCCCTTCAAAAAGTGGGGTCTTAGCCTTCCGTTCCCAATTCAAGGCTGCAAGTCTGTTTTTATCCCTTGGTCTGTAACTCTGAGAGTAAAGCTTAATAACTAATAGTTAAAAACATGGGTTATCGTTGAAAGGCATGTGTCCAGGAATTACTTATATTGCACAGTAACTAATCATAATCTGCTTTCTTTTCGTTTTGTTTTTCTCATTGACGTTGTGCTTCTACTTGGGATGCATGCGATGAAGGGAGTAAGTATGCATGTTTTCCCAGTTTTTTTCATAAAATAAAATGGCAGCTGTATTGTGGGATTGCGTGCTTGAAATTGATTGCTCTGTTTCGCGCTTCAAAAAGTTGGGTCTTAGCGTTCTGTTCCCACTTCAAGGCAAGAAGTCTGTTTTTTTCCCTTGGTGATGAACTCTGGGAGTAAAGCTTAAAGACTAAAGTAAAAAACATTGGTTATCGTTGAAGTAATGTGATTGTGTTAAAACGTCTGTCGCATGAAAGGCATGTGTGCAGGAATTACTTATATTGCACAGTAACTAATCATGATCTACTTTCCTTTTTGTTTTGTTTTTCTCATTGACGTTGTGCTTATACTTGGGATGGATGCGAACCAGTCTGTAAGTATCATGTTTTCCCAGGTTTTTCATAAAATAAAATGGCAGCTGTATTGTGGGCTTGCGTGCTTGAAATTGATTGCTCTGTTCAGCCCTTCAAAAAGTGGGGTCTTAGCCTTCTGTTCCCACTTCAAGGCTGCAAGTGTGTTTTTTTTCCTTTGGTGATGAACTCTGGGAGTAAAGCTGAAAGACTAAAAGTTAAAAACATTGCTTATCGTTGAAGTAATGTGATTGTGTTAAAACGTTTGTCACATGGAAGGCATGTGTGCAGGAATTACTTGTATTGCACGGTAACTAATCATGATCTACTTTCCTTTTCGTTTTGTTTTTCTCATTGACGTTGTCCTTATACTCGGGATGGATGTGATAAAGGGGGTAAGTACGCATGTTTTCTTAGCTTTTTTTCATAAAATAAAATGGCAGCTGTACTGTGGGATTGCGTGCTTGAAAGTGATTGCTCTGTTTCGCCCTTCAAAAAGTGTGATCTTGGCTATCGCAATCCGTTCCCACTTTAAGGCTGCAAATTTGTTTTCTTCCCTTGGTGTTGAACTCTGGGAGTAAAGCTTAAAGACTAAAAGTTGAAAACATTGGTTATCCTTCAAGTAATGTGATTGTGTTAAAACGTCTGTCAGATGAAAGGCATGTGTGCAGGAATTACTTATATTGCACAGTAACTAATCATGATCTACTTTCCTTTTTGTTTTGTTTTTGTCATTGACGTTGTGCTTATACTTGGAATGTATGCAAACCAGCGTGTAAGTATGGATGTTTTCCCAGTTTCTTTCATAAAGTAAAATGGCAGCTGTATTGTGGGATTGCATGCTTGAAATTGATTGCTCTGTTTCGCCCTTCAAAAAGTGGTGGTGTTAGTCTTCCGTTCCCGCTTCAAGGCTGCAAGTCTTTTGTTTTTTTCCCCTGGTTTTGAACTCTAGGAGTAAAGCTTAAAGACTAAAAGTTAAAAACATTGGTTATCGTTAGAGTAATGTGATTGTGTTAAAACGTTTGTCACATGAAAGGCATGTGTGCAGGAATTACTTGTATTGCACGGTAACTAATCATGATCTACTTTCCTTTTCGTTTTGTTTTCCTCATTGACGTTGTCCTTATACTCGGGATGGATGTGATGAAGGGGGTAAGTATGCAGGTTTTCCGAGCTTTTTTTCATAAAATAAAATGGCAGCTGTATTGTGGGATTGCGTGCTTGAAATTGATTGCTGTTTCGCCCTTCAAAAAGTGCGGTCTTGGCCTTCCGTTCCCACCTTAAGGCTGCAAATCTGTTTTTTTCCCTTGGTGTTGAACTCTGGGAGTAAAGCTTAAAGACTAAAAGTTAAAAACATTGGTCATCGTTCAAGTAATGTGATTGTGTGAAAACGTCTGTCAGATGAAAGGCATGTGTGCACGAATTACTTATAGCACAGTAACTAATCATGATCTACTTTCCTTTTTGTTTTGTTTTTGTCATTGACGTTGTGCTTATACTTGGGATGGATGCAAACCAGATGGTAAGTATCATGTTTTCCCAGTTTTTTCATAAAATAAAATGGCAGCTGTATTGTGGGACTGCGTGCTTGAAATTGAGCGCTCTGTTTTGCCCTACAAAAAGTAAGGTCTTAGCCTTCCGTTCCCACTTGAGGGCTGCAAGTCTTTTTTTTTTCCCTGGTCTTGAACTCTGGGAGTAAAGCTTAAAGACTAAAAGTTGAAAACATTGGTTATCGTTCAAGTAATGTGATTGTGTTAAAACGTCTGTCAGATGAAAGGCATGTGTGCAGGAATTACTTATATTGCACAGTAACTAATCATGATCTACTTTCCTTTTTGTTTTGTTTTTGTCATTGACGTTGTGCTTATACTTGGAATGGATGCAAACCAGCGTGTAAGTATGGATGTTTCCCAGTTTTTTGTCATAAAGTAAAATGGCAGCTGTATCGTGGGATTGCGTGCTCTAAATTGATTGCTCTGTTTTGCCCTTCAAAAAGTGGGGTCTTAGCCTTCTGTTCTTACGTCAAGGCTGCAAGTCTGTTTTTTTCCCTTGGTGATGAACTCTGGGAGTAAAGCTTTAAGACTAAAAGTTAAAAACATTGGTTATCGTTCAAGTAATGTGAATGTGTAAAAACGTCTGTCAGATGAAAGGCATGTGTGCAGGAATTACTTATATTGCACATTAATTAATCATCATCTACTTTCCTTTTCGTTTTCTTTTTGTCATTGACGTTATCATTATATTCGGGATGGATGTGATGAAGGGGGTAAGTATGCAGGTTTTCCCAGCTTTTTTTTATAAAATAAAATGGCAGCTGTATTGTGGCATTGCGTGCTTGAAAGTGATTGCTCGGTTTCGCGCTTCAAAAAGTGCGGTCTTGGCCTTCCGTTCCCACTTTAAGGCTGCAAATTTGTTTTTTTTCCTTGATGTTGAACTCTAGCAGTAAAGCTTAAAGACTAAAAGTTAAAAACATTGGTTATCGTTCAAGTAATGTGATTGTGTTAAAATGTCTGTCAGATGAAAGGCATGTGTGCAGGAATTACTTATATTGCATTGTAACTAATCATGATCTACTTTCCTTTTCGTTTTGTTTTTCTTATTGACGTTCTGCTTATACTTGGTATGGATGCGAACCAGATCGTAAGTATCATGTTTTCCTAGTTTTTTTCATAAAATAAAACGGCAGCTGTATTAAGGGATTGCGTGCTTGAAATTGATTGCTCTGTTTCGCCCTTCAAAAAGTAAGGTCTTAGCCTTCCGTTCCCATTTGAAGGCTGTAAGTCTGTTTTCTCCCACTGGTTTTGAACTCTGGGAGGAAAGCTTAAAGACTAAAAGTTGAAAACGTTGGTTATCCTTCAAGTAATGTGATTGTGTTAAAACGTCTTTCAGATGAAAGGCATGTGTGCAGGAATTACTTATATTGCACAGCAACTAATCATGATCTACTTTCCTTTTTGTTTTGTTTTTGCCATTGACGTTGTGCTTATACTTGGGATGGATGCAAACCAGTCCGTAAGTATTATGTCTTCCCAGTTTTTTCGTAAAATAAAATGGCAGCTGTATTGTGGGATTGCGTGCTTGAAATTGATTGCTCTGTTTCGCCCTTCAAAAAGTGGGGTCTTAGCCTTCTTTTCCCACGTCAAGGCTGCAAGTCTGTTTTTTTCCCTTGGTGTTGAACTCTGGGAGTAAAGCTTAAGGACTAAAAGTTAAAAACATTAGTTATCGTTCAAGTATTGTGATTGTGTAAAAACGTCTGTCGGATGAAAGGCATGTGTGCAGGAATTACTTATATTGCACATTAATTAATCATCATCTACTTTCCTTTTCGTTTTGTTTTTCTCATTGACGTTGTCCTTATACTCGGGATGGATGTGATGAAGGGGGTAAGTATGCAGGTTTTCCCAGCTTTTTTTTCATAAAATAAAATGGCAGCTGTATTGTGGGATTGCGTGCTTGAAATTGATTGCTCTGTGTCGCCCTTCAAAAAGTGCGGTCTTGGCGTTCCGTTCCCACTTTAAGGCTGCAAATTTGTTTTTTTCCCTTCGTGTTGAACTCTGGGAGTAAAGCTTAACGACTAAAAGTTAAAAACATTGGTTATCGTTCAATTAATGTGATTGTGTTAAAGCGTCTGTCAGATGAAAGGCATGTGTGCAGGAATTACTTATATTGCACAGTAACTAATCATGATCTACTTTCCTTTTCGTTTTGTTTTTCTTATTGACGTTGTGCTTATACTTGGGGTGGATGGGAACCAGATCGTAAGTATCATGTTTTCCCAGTTTTTTTTCATAAAATAAAATGGCAGCTGTATTGTGGGATTGCAATCTTGAAATTGATTGCTCTGTTTCACCCTTTAAAAAGTAAGGTCTTAGCCTTCTGTTCCCACTTCAAGGCTGCAAATCTGTTTTTTTTCCTTGGTACGTGTTATGAAAACCTTCTTTTACTTGAATGCATGTTTGGAAGCATTACTTGGACTACACAGCTGCACTATTGGTGATTTATTTCTCCTTTTTGTCTTATTTACCTTTTCTCTTACTTGAAATGGATCTCAAATAGATTGTAAGTATGCATTTTTCCGCGTTTTGTTGATGAAACAAAATGCTATCTGAATTTCAGGAGTTCGTGCATAAGCCTTTTTTGTTGTTCCATCTTACCCTTATAAATGTGTTTGAGAAATTCGGAAGTAGACTTTGTCGAAGTAGCTTGTCGGCGTAATTGCCGAAATCAAACATTTCTGTCATCTCCAGATATAATACCTAGTTCTTCAGTGTTTCTTTGGTAATGGAGAGTGGCCGGGTAATATCTCGGCAACAGTTAGCCGCATAAAAAGTTGAGTTGTAGCCTTCCGTTCCCCTTTAAAGGGCTGCAAATCTGGCTTTTAGCGGGTCCTCAAACTGTAGCAGTAAAGCCTATAGTCTCAAAAGGAAAGTCTTATTATTATTCAAATAATGCGGTTATGTTAAAACCTCCTTCAACTTAAAGTCACGTTGCAAGCATTTCTTGGACTACACAGTTACTAATGGACCATTTCCGAGTTCCCTACATCCCTTTTTTCAAAGCTAGTCTAAGTACGAGGTCTATCTTGCGAAAATGCGCTGTTATTCATATGCAAAGTAAAACTGACTGACATCACAAAATTTTCGCACTTAGACGTCTTAGACTCGAGTTCAAAAAGAAGCTAACGTGAACTCGGAAAAGGCCCATCCTGATTTGTGATTCTTTTCTTTTTTTATTCTTTTCCTTTACTTTGTCTTTTACTTAAAATGGATCTCAACTAGGTTGTAAGTCTGGTACATGTTTCCCACGTTTCGTTGATGAAACAAAATGCTAACTGCATTCTGTGGATGCATGCATAATCCTCTTTGGTCAGTTTTGACCTTTCAAATGTTTTGTTGTTTTTTGTTTTTCTCATTTACTTTGTCTTTCACATGGAATGGATCCAAACCAGGCTGTAAGTGTGCACGTTTTAAGTGTTTCGTTGATAAACAAAACGGCTACTACAATGTGCGAATGCGTCCATAACTTTCTTTGTTCTGTTTTACTTTTTGCTTTTGAGCAACCTTGTCGACATAAGTAGAACTTTACAACCAGAATAAATCATTTCTCGATATAACACGTAGTTCTGGTTCTCTTCTTGTAATCAGAGGTAGATGATCTTTGGAAACCAATCGGACATGTAAAAAGTTAGGTTGTAGCCTTTAAACGGATGCAAGTTTGGGTTCCTGTCCTCGAGGTCAACTAGTTAATTAAACTTGAATACTGAAAGGGAACGTCGTGGGTTAACTTTCAATTAATATAACTATGCTAAACGTTTTTCAGCTGCAAAACATGTGTACAAGCATTACTTAGATTACACAGTCACTAATCTGGACTTATTTTCCTTTTCTTTTTCTCATTTACGTTGTGCTTATACTTGGGATGCATGCCAACCAGGGCGTAAGTATGCACCTTTTAAGTGTTCTATTAATAAAAAGAAAATGTCAACTCCAATGTGGGAATGAGTGATTAACCTTCCCTGTTCTGTTTCGCTCTTCAAAAAGTGGGGCCTTAGCCTTAACTTGCAAATTCAAGGCTGCAAGTCTGTGTTTTTCCCATGGTGTTGAACTCTGGGAGTAAAGCTTAATAACTAATAATTAAAAACATGGGTTATTGTTGAAAGGCATGTGTGCAGGAATTACTTATATTGCACAGTAACTAACCATAATCTACTTTCCTTTTCGTTTTGTTTTTATCATTGACGTTGTGCTTATACTTGGGATGGATGCGATGAAGGGGGTAAGTATGCATGTTTTCCCAGTTTTTTTCATAAAATAAAAAGATAGCTGTATTGTGGGATTGCTTGCTTGAAATTGATTGCTCTGTTTCGCCCGTCAAAAAGTGTGGTCTTGGCCTTTCGATCCCACTTTAAGGCTGCAAATCTGTTTTTTTCCCTTGCTGTTGAACTCTGGGAGTGAAGCTTAAAGACTAAAAGTTAAAAACATTGGTTATATCCTTCAAGTAATGTGATTGTGTTAAAACGTGTGTCAGATGAAAGGCATGTGTCCAGGAATTACTTATATTGCACAGTAACTAATCATGATCTACTTTCCTTTTTTCTTCGTTTTTCTCATTGACGTTGTGCTTATACTTGGGATGGATGTGAACCAGTCCGTAAGTATAATGTTTTGTCAGTTTTTTTCATAAAATAAAATGGCAGCTGTATTGTGGGATTGCGTGCTTGAAATTGATTGCTCTGTTTCGCCCTTCAAAAAGTGTGGTCTTGGTTTTTCGATCCCACTTTAAGGCTGCAAGTCTGTTTTTTTCCCTTGGTGTTGAACTCTGGGAGTAAAGCTTAAAGACTAAAAGTTAAAAACATTGGTTATTCTTTAAGTAATGTGATTGTGTTAAAACGTCTGTCAGATGAAAGGCATGTGTGCAGGAATTACTTATATTGCACAGTAACTAATCATGATCTACTTTCCTTTTCGTTTTGTTTTTCTCATTGACGTTGTGCTTATACTTGGGATGGATGGGAACCAGATTGTAAGTATCATGTTTTCTCAGTTTTTTTTTTCATAAAATAAAATGGCAGCTGTATTGTGGGATTGCGTGCTTGAAATTGAATGCACTGTTTCGCCCTTCAGAAAGTGGGGTGTTAGCCTTCTGTTTCCACTTCAAGGCCGGAAGTCTGTTTTTTTCCCTTGGTGTTAAACTCTGGGAGTAAAGCTTAAACACTAAAAGTTAAAAACATTGATTATCCTTCACGTAATGTGATTGCACGTGTTAAAACGTCTTTCAGATGAAAGGTATGTGTGCAGGAACTACTTCTATTGCACAGTAACTAATCATGATCTACTTTCCTTTTCGATTTGTTTTCCTCATTGACGTTCTGCTTATAATTGGGATGGATACGAACCAGCCAGTAAGTATCATGTTTTCACAGTTTTTTTCATAAGATAAAATGGCAGCTGTATTGTGAGATTGCGTGCCTGAAATTGATTGCTCTTCTTTGCCCTTCAAAAAGTGGGGCCTTAGTTTTCCGTCCCCACTTCAAGGCTGCAAGTCTCTTTTCTTCCCTTGGTGTTGAACTCTGGGAGTAAAGCTTAAAGACTAAAAGCATTGGTTATCGTTCAAGCATTGTGATTGTGTTAAAGCATCTGTCAGATGAAAGGCATGTGTGCAGGAATTACTTCTATTGCACAGTAACTAATCATGATCCACTTTCCTTTTCGTTTTGTTTTTCTTATTGACGTTTTGCTTATACTTTTGATGGATGGGAACCAGATTGTAAGTATTATGTTTTCTCATTTTTTTTTTCATAAAATAAAATGGCAGCTGTATTGTGGGATTGCGTGCTTGAAATTGATTGCTCTGTTTCACCCTTAAAAAAGTGGGGTCTTAGCCTTCCGTTCCCACTTCAAGGCTGCAAGTCTTTTTTTTTCCCTTGGTGTTGAACTCTGGGAGTAAAGCTTAAAGACTAAAAGTTAAAAACATAGGTTATCGTTCAAGTAATGTGATTGTGTTAAAACGTTTGTCAGATGAAAGGCATGTGTGGAGGAATTACTTCTATTGCACAGTAACTAATCATGATCTACTTTCCTTTTTGTTTTGTTTTTCTCATTGACGTTGTGCTTATACTTGGGATGCATGGAAACCAGATTGTAAGTATCATGTTTTCTCAGTTTTTTTTATTCATAAAATAAAATGGCAGCTGTATTGTGGGATTGCGTGCTTGAAATTGATTGCTCTGTTTCACCCCTCAAAAAGTGGGGTCTTAGACTTCCGATCCCACTTCATGGCTGCAAGTCTTTTTTTTCCCTTGGTGTTGAACTCTGGGAGTAAAGCTTGAAGACTAAGAGTTAAAAACATTGGTTATCGTTCAAGTAATGTGACTGTGTTAAAACGTCTTTCAGATGAAAGGTATGTGTCTAGGAATTACCTCTATTGCACAGTAACTAATCATGATCTACTTTCCTTTTCGTTTCGTTTTTCTAATGGACGTTCTGCTTATACTTGGGACGCATGCGATCCAGCGTGTAAGTATGCATGTTCTCCCAGTTTTTTTCATAAAATGAAATTGCAGCTGTATTGTGGGATTGCGTGCTTGAAATTGATTGCTCTGTTTCGCCCTTCAGAAAGTGGGGTCTTAGGCTTCCGTTCCAATTCAAGGCTGGAAGTCTGTTTTTTCCCTTGGTGTTGAACTCTGGGAGTAAAGCTTAAAGACTAAAAGTTAAAAACATTTG
>BLFK01000327.1:63880-71380 GCA_014634185.1 Astreopora myriophthalma | reverse complement strand
ACTCGTCAGGCGACGGGGCTCGCTCCATCACCGGCGACGGCCTCTTCTTCCACTGGTCCTCGGGCACCGGAAAGATGGTGTGGAAGATCGGGAGCTCGGGTGGAGGCTGCAGGGGGCGACGCCACCGCCACCCCGGTGGATCATGAGTCAGAGGATCGAACATCGCCACGTGTCGCCACATCACTTGAGGGCTCCACGGGCGGTCCACCCACTGGAAGAAGTGACACCCTCCGTCGTCCATGCGACGGCACGTCAGGAAACCGCGTCCTCGATTGGGCGTGTCGCGTTGCACCACGGCCACGCGGGTGGGGTAGCCGCAGTAGCAGAAGAAGGGGCCTGCCTGGACGTCCGGATGCACGGTCCCTTCCAAAGCCTGGAGCAATGCGGGAGCCTTGTCCAACCCCACCCACACGGGACACTGTTGGTGCATGCATTGGACGTACCGCCAACCTTTACGCGAGACGTCGTGGTGGAGCGGCAAGGTGTGGAAAGGGCACCTCAGCACCGGTGGAGGCGGTGCAGCGTCTGTCTTCTCCTCCTGAGGGGCGGGAAAGCCGCAGCAGTACGCTTCGTCGGGCGTCGAGCCAGCCGACCCTTCTTCCAACACTTCCACCTTGTCTTGGGTCGGCATGGTGACCGGGGCCCACGGCATTTGCTCCTGGTTGGGCGGTTCCGGGCACGTGCAGCACAGGACCCACTCCGTCGGCGTGTCGGGCGGCGACGGAACCTTCTCCGGGACCACGGGTGGAGGCGTGGGCAAGGGCGGTGGCAACGGGTCCGGTTCGAGCTCGGGCGGAGGCAGGCTGGCGAACAGTTCCTCCAAGGTCTTTGGCTCGGGCGTGTTCAGGGTAGAGGTGGTGGTGGTCGGCACGGGCGCCGGGCGAGTCCTCTTGCGTGGGGGTGGGCCACCGACCGCATCCCGGGGCGTGGTGTCCTGTTCCAAGCGCGCACTCAAGTCCAGATGTTGACCGCCTTGGGCACGGCGTTCGGCGGCTGCTTTTTGGCGGGCTTTCTGACGGGCAGGTTTCTGACGGTGCGTCAGCGAATCGGTGCGTGCCCCCGACAGGTGGTCCATCTTTTTGGGCGGGGTCTTCTTCTTGGTCTTCTCAGGGCACGGGTATTTGGCTGGAGACAGAGTGCCATACTCCCAAGAGATCATGCTGTTCACTAGAGCTCGAGACCCTCGAATGATACTGAGTGAGCGGGGTCCACCCTCTTATACCTGCGATCCACGCCCGACAAGCACGACGGGATGACCTCATCATCGTCCAATGGCAGGGCCCCGGGAAATCCCAGAACACGTGCCCATGCGTGGGATGTCTGGAAAACTACGGAGCACGTGCCCTGCCACGCGCAGAGTCCGTAAAACTACGGAGCACGTGCTCCATCCCAGCGTGCGCGTGGGTTCCCGGCAGGCCGAGCGGGTGTGGCACCCACCCCTATAAGAGGGAGAGACCGCCGCCCCTTCGACAAAGCATGTGGCCATGTCGAAGAGGTCAGAGCCCGTTGGTACGCGTCCGACCGTGGATCCTGATGGCGTGGGAGACGAGCCCACCGGACCGACCGTGGAACCCGAGCCAACCCATGGAGTGGGAGACGGCGCGCGCGACCCCCTCACACGCGATCCCGACGGGCTGGGCGCCCCCGGAGCAGGGTATAAGAGTCGAGCCTCTGCGCCCTCGCTGGCAGACGTGACGTATCAGACTTACTACAAAGACCTCGATTCGTCCGCTTACCCCACGGAAGACGACTACCATTTGGATCGTGTACGGCGAGGTCTGGCTGTGGGTTACTCCTTCCAAGAGACCTACCTTCATTGGCTGCAAGATTTTGCCGACGCCCTCGGATGCTCGGGCACGGGTCCCCGGTACCAATCGACCACGCGTCATGCATTCACCCCCCGAGCCCCTCCGGCTGCATCGACGTCGCCGACGAAGGAAACCGAAGCCACCGACACCTCCACGACCGGATCCAGGGGTTGCAGCGCCAACTGAGTGAGACGCAAGAAGCGTGCCACGACCACGAACGGGTCCGGGTCCAGTTGCGCGATCACCTCCAGAGTCTTCGTCAGACCATGGAAGAATGGAAGCAAGTCACCGAGCAACTGCAGACCCAGCTGCGACGGCGTGCCAACAAGGAAGCCGAGGAACGCTGGATGTGGATGACGCGGTGCGATCGTTTGTTGGATCGCGTCTTGTGCGACGACTGTAAAGAAGAGAAGGACGGAGAGTATTTCGATGCCTTGCATTCCACGTACGCTCAGGCCCGCGCGTGGACGCCCGTGAACTGTCCGGAATGTGAACCCTACAAAGGGTGTTTTTACCGTCCCAAGGTCATCGACGAGTGGTATGTGGAACCCGTGGAACCTGACCACGCGGGAACCCACGCGTGAACTTTTTGTAAATAATAAAAGACGTTGTGTCCAACTCAGTGTGCATTCATTTTCTGTGCAATCATGATGGAGGTGAGTCTAGTGACGGGAGGCGCTCGAGGGACCGATACCCTGGCCGAACAGGTGGCGACCCAGCTGTGCTCCCTTGCCGCGTGGTGGTGGGTCCGTCGCACGCCCGCGCCCAGAAAGACGTGACGCCCTTGACGGACGAGGCCCTGGAAGAAGGGTGGCGAGCCTTGTGCCAAGTACGCCCCCCGCGCCCCGACGAACGGGGTCACCGACCCGTGTGGGAACTCTTGAGCCGGAATCACCACATCGTCAAGGATGCCGACACGGTGGTGGCATTCGGGGTCCTGGAGCAGAGTGGGGTGAAGGTGCGTGGTGGGACCGGTTGGAGCGTGGCCTTGGCGCGGCAGCAAGAAAAACCCATCTTCTTGTACGAGGTGGTGCTCGACGCGTGGTTCGTGTTCGCGTACTTGGCTTATGGGCGTTCTCATTTCGTGCCGACCCAGACCGTGAACGGGAACGAGGACGGGATCCCGACGCTGACAGGCCGCATCGCCGTGGTGGGGACGCGTCACCTGGAACAATTCCCTCGAGCCGTGCAACAATTGAAGACCCTGCTGTGGCGTGCCTCGCCCTATCCCGAGGTGTATTGGACCCTGCCCGTGCGATTTGAAAGTTTGTGTAAAATCTGAATCAATAAAAGAAAGTGTTGTCAAGCGTGTGGGTTCATTCGTGAGGGAGATGTGGGGTAAGACGGGACGACGCTGGCTGCACTGGCCCTTGACGCGTTGGTTGTGCACCAGTCTGATCGACTCGGCGGGGGAACCGTGTCGATGGCTCGACCTGGAGGACGACGAGTCCGACCTCGAGTCCCCCATTACCGTCTTCGAGGTCTTGCTCGAGCACCCGCTGTTTCATTGGGGGCACTACGCGGCCTTCATGACGTGGTTGGTGCGTCGGAACGCGAACCCCGAGCCCTGGTTCCACCTCGTCCATAAAACATATCCCGACCGCGTGCCGAGCGTGGGTCGCTTGCTCTGGATTCGCGTACGATGGTGGCTCTGTCCGCCCCCGGCCCGAGACGACGTCTCAGAAGCGACGTGCCCCCGCCTCACGAAAAAGACCCTCTGCCCAGCACGTGAGGGCTCGGTATGCGGATCCGTTGACGCCGGGTGCCTTGGGTGGGGTCCGACGGTTCGCCGACGAGCAAGGGTTGTCGCTCCGGGATGCCCGAGCGGCCTTGGAAGGAGATCTGGCCTACACGTTGCACAAACCCCAACGCCGTCGATTTCCCACCGCGCCGGTGCTGGTGTTCAACGTGGACGAACAGTGGGTGGCGGATCTGGTGGAAGTGCAACGGTTGGCCCGTCACAACCGCGCCATCCGTTACTTGTTGACGGTGGTGGACGTCTTGTCCAAGTACGCGTGGGTCCGACCACTCAAGACCAAGACGGGGGCCGCGTTGGTCCGCGCCTTCGGTTCCATCTTGAAAGAAGACGGTCGACGCCCCCAAAAGTTGCAGACGGACAAGGGCAAAGAATTTTACAACCGCCCGTTTCAGACGTTGTTGAAACAGAAGGGCATTCATCATTTTTCCACGCACGGGGATGCCAAAGCGGCGGTGGTGGAACGGTTCAATCGCACGTTGAAAGGGCGCATGTACCGCTATTTCACGGCCGCCAACACGTTGCGGTTCGACGACGTGCTGCCCGCGTTGGTGAAAGGCTACAACGCCAGCCGGCATCGGAGCATCGGCCGAGCGCCTCACGACGTGACCCCGAAAAACGAGAGCCAGGTGTGGCACGCGTTGTACGGTTGGAGACTGCAGAAGAAGAAAGGCCGACGACCCCGCTGGAAGGTGGGCGATCGCGTGCGGTTGGGCAAACACCATCGCCCGTTCAAGAAAGGGTACTTACCCGGGTGGACCGAAGAAGTGTTCGTGGTGCGCGCCGTGCGCCCGGGACCCGTGCCCACGTACAAGGTGGAAGAGATGGACGGCACGCTGTTGGAAGGCACGTTTTACGAGCAGGAGTTGCAGAAAGTGACGGGGGGGACGACGCGCTGTTCCGCATCGAGAAAGTACTTAAATGCAGTGGCGAGAAGGTCTTGGTGCGTTGGAAAGGCTGGCCGAGCAAGTACGACAGTTGGGTGGCCAAGAAGGACGTGCAGACCTTGGGATGAGCGACGAAGGTTTTTTCGTGACGTTGCCCAGCGACGCCAGCCGGTCCGAATTCACCGACAACACGGCAGCCTGGTACAAAGTCCGGTTGCCGTACCCGTTGCGTCTGAAAGGCCGCGGGTGGCAAGTGGGGTTGAGCAGCCTGTCCTTGCCGGACGCCCGTGTCGATCTGTACGACTTGGTGGGTCCGAACGAGTACCTGGTCTACAGCAAATGGTACATGAAGGTCAAGGGTTCGGGAACGACGAACGAAATACACGGAGAAAAACAAGTCCAGATGGCGGACGTCGCCGCGTTGGAATCGGTGGTGGATGGCGAAAGTTTCGTGAAAGCCATGATCGACGTGATCGAATGCCATCGAATGGCATCGATGCTCACGTACAAAGTGGAGTACGACCTGAAAGACGCCAACGGCAAACACTTGTACGTGCCGTTTCGATGGGAGCAGCGAGGGACCGACCGCGATCTGATCATCGACACGACGAACGTACGCGTCGGCAGAAACG
Source organism: Astreopora myriophthalma (assembly GCA_014634185.1). Lineage (NCBI taxonomy): Eukaryota > Metazoa > Cnidaria > Anthozoa > Scleractinia > Acroporidae > Astreopora > Astreopora myriophthalma. The sequence goes on along the minus strand of BLFK01000327.1, from coordinate 66,297 downwards.
GGACCCCCGTCTTCATCCTCAGTGTCAAGATGGCTGTCAAGATGGGGTGGTTGCTCGAGCCCACCGCCGGGTCCTACGCGTTGGGTCCCAACCTGTGCATGGAGTGCCTCTTTGGCACGAAGAGCGATGAGGGCATCTTTTGGACGGTGCGGACCAATCCGTCCGGGTTCCACTACCTGGCGTTGAGCATGAACTGCCAATGGCGGTTCCAGAACCTGAACAACGCGTTTCGTGCGGTGGTGGGCGACCCGACGCGGACCTTGCACGTCTATTGCAATGCCGGGGTTAGCACCATCGTGGGACGGCAAGTGACGGACCTGTTGCGCGAAGTGCAGTACCGACGCCGAGGGCGAGGCACGGTGTACTTCGAACCGTTGCACGTGCAGTACCATCCCGTGCGCAACGACGTCATGGAAGTGTTGGAAACGCAAGTGGCCGAGACGGACGGCACGTTGGTCCTGTTCGGGCAAGGGCGCACCCTGTTGACCTTGCACTTCCGACGGGACGTATAAAGTGCCCTCGAGGATGCGTGGGTCGTCGACCATGGACGCCTTTTACGTGACCTTGCCCAGCGACGGGGACGACGCCGGGTTCCCCGACAACACCAACGTGGCGTTCCGCACCCGCATGAGGCCGCCCCTGTGGTTACGAGGCGGACGCTGGGTGGTGGGGGTGGTCCGTCTGAGCGTGCCAGACGCCGACAACGACGACGACGCCGAGGACGAGAGTTGGCAAGACACCTTGTTGCGTGTGTACCCACGCGGCACGTTGCTGGCGTACTTCTTTTCGTTCGAAGAAGATGACCAACGCATCGATCGCCCGGGCATCTGGGCCGAGACGCGCATCGAGGACGTGGCCGGTCGTTGCCACGACGGGGCGTCGTTCGTGAAAGCGGTGGTGGACGATCTACGACGCAAGTACTGGAATAAGGTGCAAGAGGGGTGGAACTGGAAGGAAGGCGACGCCACCTTCGTGCCCGAGTTTCGTTGGCCCGAACCGGACACGCTGGTGATCGACAACACCCGGGTGGTGTGCGACGGGGACATTGGATTGGGCGTGCGTCAAGATCTCATGCGACAGATGGGCGGCACGGACGCCCAGGGGGACGTGCCCGGACCTCGCTTGACCGTGCGGCCGACCGTCAATCCCGTGACCCTGGAGAAAGATTGGGCCGGGCAAACCCTGCCGGCCTGGGAGCTCATCGGCAACAGCGTGATCTTGTATCAACAATTCTCGTGGGAACTGAGCGGATGGAACGACGGCTGGTTCGAGACTTTCTTCGAACGTCGCCGACGGCCCCGTCGGACGTCCCGGCGGACGTGGTACGTGCACAGCAACGTGGGCCAGACTCGTCGCGTGGGGACGCGGTCGACCGACGTCTTGTGTGACGTGGACGGGCAGAGCACGGGGCGAGGCCGGACGCTCTTCGAACCCCGCCACGTGCAGTACGTGCCGGTGCGTCAATTCTTCTTCGACACGGTGGACGTGCGCCTGACCGATGGCAACGGGCGGCCGGCGGCCGTGGGACGGGGGGTGACGGTCGTCACCTTGCACTTCAAACGGAGCGACCTATAAAAAAGAGAGAGAAAGCCGAGCCGAGCAAGACACCATGCGAGGAGGCAGTCTGACGCGGTACACGCCCGATCACACCGGACGTGGTCTGGGTGGCATCTTGTTGTCGGGGGTCAAGACGTTGTTGAAGTCGGGGTTGGACGCGTTGGGCGGCCCCCGTGGCGTGGTCCGATTGGCCACCCGAACGCTTAAAAGACAAGCCCAGCAGGCCGTGAAACGGAAAGCGCAGAGTGTGGTGGGTCAAACCAAGAAAGCCGTGAAACGAAAAGCGCAGGGACTGGCGAGTCGAGCGAAGAAAGCCGTGAAACGACGACGCGTGGCGGATCTCTTCGGTTGAACGATGCGACCCGTGCGATCTCGACCGAGAACGCGCGTGGGCGAACGCGGTCTGTCGAGGCAGAGCGGGGGACTCCTCGGTATCTCATCCATCTTGCCGGCCCTCAAACTGGCAGGCCAACTTCACCGGAAAATCACCAGACAGCGCGGGGGACGCCTTTGGAACGGGGCCCCCGTCCTGCCGGCCTTCGAGCTGGCCGCCCGACTGCATAAAAGAAGCACGCGCCACAAACGTCGCACCATTCCTCAACGAGGCGGCGGGGTGAGACGCTGACGACGACGACGACGATGACGGCCGTCCCTCTGCACGGGGCATCCAAGTCCGCCTACGCCGACGACTTTCAATTGTTCGAGGTGCCGAGCACAGACACGTCGGCGGTGGCGTACCGCATGGTGGAACTGTCGCCGGTGACCACGGGCATCAATCCGGTGGAATTCGTGATGGCCGCCTTGCCCGAGTACGTGGACCTGAGCCGCAGTTACTTTCGGATGCAACTCCGTTTGAAGAA
>BLFK01000327.1:52051-63108 GCA_014634185.1 Astreopora myriophthalma | reverse complement strand
ACCCGCACGACCGACCGGGCACGCATTGGATCGCCCTGTGGACCCAAGACGACCGATGCGAAATGATGGACAGTTACGGCTTGCCGTTGGTGACCTACGACTCTCGTCCCTTGATGCAGTGGATCGTCACCCATTGGCGGTGGATGGACACGAATCGACAGAGTCTGCAGACCATCACCAGCCAGAGTTGCGGGCATTATGCCTTGATGTATTTGGCCTATAAGAGTCGGGGCGACACGATGCACGATTTTCTGGCTTCGTTCGATCGTCAGGATCTGGTCCAGAACGACCATCGGGTGGGGCAATGGTTGAAACGTCAGATCCGACGTCAAGGCACCGACTGGACGCGTTTAGATTTCAAGGACGGGTCCCAGAATAATGCATTGTCAATAAAACCGTTGGAACGATGAAAAAAGTGTGTGCGTGTGTTTTTTCCCTTCTTCCCCCAGAGCACCCGCCCATGGCTCAACGGCAGAGTGCGGGACTGTAGATCTCGAGGTTGTCGGTTCGACTCCGGCTGGGTGGAGGTCTTTTTTCTTATAAAAATACAGAGAGAAGGGTCAAGGGGGGAGCCCACCATGCCCCGACTGATGCGAAGACCCTTTCGACAGGCCACCGTGCCCCGCCTGACGCGTAGACAGTTTCGACGGGAAATGACCTACGGGGTCTTGGACACGCTCCACACCATGGAGCCCTACGACCTGGATCGGGAAGCCCTGGAGGAGATTTTGACTTTGTGCGGGACGCCCTTACGACGCCTTTGTGCAGGGGCTCGGGGAAACTGCCGTGGAAGAACTCGTCATGACCTTGGAGAACCATGCGTATAAAACTTTGGGGCATGCGCCCCCGCATCATTACGGGTATTGTCTCCGCGACGCCAGCAGGTGCCGGTGCTAGATGTTGCGGTCGCCCAGCAGCATCTTGGTGGTGGGCCCGTCGGGGTGCGGCAAGACGGTGTTCGTGACGCGTCTGTTGGCCCACGCGGCCGCGCATTTCGCCGTACCGCCTCGGGCCGTGCATTATTGTTACGGAGCCTGGCAAGACGGGTTCCGAGCCTTGAAAGCGTCGGGCGTGCAGCTGCACGAGGGGGGACCGGATCCGTCCGACTTGACGGCCTGGTTTCCCGCCGGGTCGCACGGCGTGTTGGTGTTGGACGACCTGATGGCCGAAGGAGGCAACGACAAGCGCGTGTTGGATCTCTTCACCAAAGACTCGCACCATCGCAGCATCACGGTGGTGTACCTGTGCCAAGACATGTTTCCGCCCGGCAAGTACGCCAAGACCATTTCGTGCAATGCGCATTACGTGGTGGCATTCAAGCACCCGCGGAATCGCTTGGGTGTGCGGAATCTGTTGATGCAAGCGTTTCCCACGCATTGGCGGGACGTGATGGCCGTCTACGAACGCGAGACGCAATGCCCTTACGGCTACCTCCTCTTGGATTTGCATCCGGCGTCCGACGATCGGTACCGCGTCTTTGCGAACGTATTAAAGGACGAAGGGTGGACGCGGACGTTCACTCGCAAGACGACTTAGAGACACCATGGCCACACGGTATCCCGTGGGTGTGGGGGCTGCCACCGGGCACGCGGTCCACGCCCCCGAACGCGATCGAGCGGCCAGCGAACGACGCCTGGCCACCCCTCGACCCGACGTGGATCTGGCCTACGCCTCGCTCCGTCAACCCACCACGTTGGACGAATTGTTCGCCTCCGTGTCATCCCCTCTGACGTTGGGCACCCCGTGGGTCGTGGGCGGGGGCACACCGTCGCCTCCTCGCCAGACGGCCGCCGCCACGGTGGGCGTGGGGTCCGGCTCCTCGGACACGCAAGCCGCCCGGATCGCGCGCATCAATGCTCGGTCATCCGTGGGGCACAAACGACCTCGAGCCCGCCCCCTGCCTACCCCTTCACCCTCTTCCGGCGGGAGCAGCAGCAGCAGCAGCCGTCAGAGCAGCACCCCGAGAGGCCATCCCCGACGACGCGGTGGGGACGGAGGTGGCGGGGGTGACGGCGACGGTGGTGGGGGCGGCGACGGGGGTGGCGACGACGACGACGACGACGATCGCCCGGGACGGTGTTTGAACCAAGAAGAATTGCGACGGCAATTGGATCTGTTGGCCGAAGATCAACGGCAACGGGCGCGAGGCCGGACCATCGCCGGGGTGACACACCAACACCATCACCACCGTGTATAAACACGGCGGACCGCCGGTGGTGCGACGGACCTCGTCTCACCTGTCGATGCCCAACTCGTAAAAATGAGCAAGACGCCCGTGTCGCTGTTGACGTCGACGCCGGCCCCTTTGGAAGGCTGGACGCCCGACACCTTGCAACGGTTGGATTCCTTGTTTGCCTTCTACCACCGGCAATGGTGGTGTCATCGTCGCACCTTCACACGCATGCGACATGTGCACGCCGCGTGGAATGGATTGGCCCTCTTGATCGTGGCGGCCGGGTTGATCGTCGGACCCGTGTTGGACGACAGTCTGTTGGTGGCGTGTTTGGCGGCTTTGGGCACGGCGGTCAAAGGGTGGACGGAGTGCAAGAAATTCGCCTTCAAAGTGGACATGGCCGGTTGGGCGTACACCACCTACGCCAAGACGTTGATCGAATTGCGCACGACCGTGTGCGGTGTGCCGTCGGATGCCGTGACCCCTTTTCTGATCAAGATGCAGACGTTGGACAACGTGGTGACCAACGTGGCCCCGCCGTTGACGGACCGGTGCCTGGCCACCTACGCGGCCCACTTCGAGTACGTGCCGATGCACGGGGACTGTTACCCCGACGACGGCTCCGCCGTCAGACCGGAGGACTCTTTCCCTTGCTGGCCTTGTTGCCGGCCGCCATTGCCGCCGGCAAAGCGGCGGCCTTGGGCGGGGTGGCCGGTGCGGCTGAATACGGGGTCAAGAAAGGATTGGAAGCGGCCATCCGCCGACGCCGTTGATCCCATAAAAAGGGAAGACGCGACCCTGTGACACGCAGACGAGATGCGACGACGCCGTCACACGGTCAATGCCCTGAAACGGATGGCCTGCACGGCGACAGGGACCCCTCTCCGTCGACGCAAGACGACGACCCGCCGCCGTCAGGCAGGCGGACTCTTCCCCTTGTTGGCTTTGCTGCCGGCGGCCATCGCGGCGGGCAAAGCGGCGGCCTTGGGCGGGGTGAGTGCCGCGGCGGGCTACGGGATCAAGAAAGGGCTCCAAGCGGCGACGTGGAAACGCTACGACCGCCGAGCGGTGGAAAAAGCGGGTCGGCTCGAAAGAAATGCGGCATGATTCGCCATCCCGACGGCTCCACGTACACGTGGCAACGTTCATAAAAGAGAGAGGGACCCTCGGCGACGACGACGCGACGACGACGATGCAACGGTTGCGACGTCAACGGCCGTTTTTGCAAGCCCTGTTGCAAGAAGCGCGGGGGCCGGGTGCCCGGCGCGATCTGTTGCAGATCAACGCCATCAGCGAATTGGTGTTGAACCTGTTGAAGAAACGCATCCCCGTGGCACCGCCATTGATGGCCCGGCTCTGCAAGCATAAAAAGGTGTTGCGCGAATTGGGTCGACACAAGAATTCCTTGAAACGTCGACGAGCTTGGCTCCTCTCGCAGAAAGGTGCCGGACTATGGACGAGTCTCCGCGACACGTGCCGATGCGTGCTACCCTTCGGGCCCTGATGCAACTCTTGCAAGAAGCCAACGCCAAGAACACCCGGTTGTGGCACGAGATGCGCCAGTGGCAACGGGATTACGCGGCGGTGCTGGAACAATATAATAAGGTGCTGCGCGACAAGATGCAGCTAGAGAAACGCCTCTACTGCGACGCGTCGCGTCCCGTGAGAAGCATGGAAGAGATGATCGTCATTCCCAAACAGGAAGTGCCCGAACTGGTGCAGTATTACATAGGCGCAGTGGGCGAGAATCCGTCCTTGACGCGCGCCGGGCGGTTGGAGGCCAAGAAACAACGGTTGCTGGCCGACGCGTCCTTGTCGGCGTCCGAAGCCGTGCAACGCGTCAAACCCGTCTCCAGCGCCTTGCAACGCACCACCAAACGGTTGCGGCAATTCACGGCGCCGTTGCCACCCGCCGGCGCCGAAGGGGACGCGGCGGATGCGGACGCCGATCTGACCACCTCGGCGTTGGAGAAATGGATGCAACGTATGGTCTGAGCGGCCGAAACCCCTCGAGGGCGTGCGGTGGCGGCCGAGGTGCAAGGTGCGGTCGTGGGGACCCCCGGCCCGACGTGCGGCGTGGCCGTGGTCAAGAAGGAAGGTGTCAAGAAAGAAGGCGCCAAGACGGCCCCGGGTGGACGCCCTCGGCACATGAAAGAAGGGATCCTGGAAGAAATGCAAGCCACCGGGTTCAAACCCAAGCGACGGAGCCGCCCGAGCGCCGACGAACTGCTCCAAGAGACTCGGGACACGCGCGAGCGGATCGAGGAGGATATAAAAACCTGGAAGACGCCGGCCGAAGTCCGACGATTGCGACCTCTACCCGGGTGGGAAGCGTGGGCCGAAGGCAAAAAGACGCGTCAGAAACTCGATGGCACCGACTACTAGAGCGCAGGCCCGACGGCGGTGGGTGAAAGCCCCTCCCAAGAAAAAGAGGCCACAGCGCGGGTGGGGATTGGACGTGCAGAAATGGTTGGGCAAGACCGGCCTTGAATTTCATTGGCCAGGGTACCAGTACATGGGGCCCGGCACACATCTCGCCAAACGTTTGAAACGCGGGGATCCGGGCATCAACCGGTTGGACAAGATCGCCAACGACCTCGATTATGCGAACGCCAAGACGTTGCAACACAAGCACGCGACCGATCGCAAGATGATCCGAGCCATCACCGCCCTCCCAGGAAAAAAGACGTGGACCGAAGCCATCGTCAAGAAAATCATGCAAGCCAAGACCCGTTTGAAATTGTAATTTTTTTTAATGGTTAATAAAAAAAGTTTGTACAAAAAAAAAACACGCGTCGTCTTGCGTCTACGGGTTGTGCCAGTGCCGCCATAGGTTCATCATCCGTTGGTGGGCCGGGTCGGGATGGTCGCAATAGCAGCAGTCATCCAACATGTACGCCAGGCTGCACGTGTCCCAACCCATCCTCTGCAAGACAAGAAGAAGGGGGGATGTCAGGAACCGCGTTCTCGTTGCTCTCGTCGCAGCCTCATAATCCGTCGATGACGATGATTGGGGTGATCGCATCGGCAACACTCGCTGTAGATGAAGGCCAAGAGGCAAATGTCCCGATCCGTGAACTGTTTTCAAGAAAAAAAAAACAAAACGCATTTGAGGAGGGTGGCCTAAAGCGCAATCGAGGAGGTTCCTCCACAACCGTTCTTCTCGAACCCGGCGCATCGTAGCCACGTCTTGGGGGTTGTGCTGACAATAACAGCACTCCTCCATGAAGCGCCCCCACTTGCACACGTCCCATCCCATGCTCTGCATGTTTTTTAAAAGACAAAAAAAGAGAGAGAGGCTCGTCAGAGCATGCGCCAGAGGAGGAGTCCACGCGTGCGTGCCTCGGGGGCCATGAACGTGAAGTGGCGATGGCGGCGTCGGTCGACCCTCGGGACGTAATAGAGCAGGCAGCGGTGCCCCGGAGGCAGGATCTACGGGGAAAAGGTGATCGGAATCATGATGACGATGCCGGGACATCCCGTCGGACAGGAGTAGCTCACAAGGGTCAATCCAAGGTGCTTGCGGGGTACTAAAACCTAAGGAGGAGAACGTGACACTGCCGACAGAGGAGATGGAACCTCGCCCATTCTGGGTGATGCTTGCAGGGCCCTAAAACCTGAGGGGAGACCAACCGTAAGGTGGACGTCTGAGATGGGCGAAGGGACCCCGCCTGGAGGGCCAGGACCAATCACAGGGTGGATGAAGACGGTAGGGGGTGAGACACTGCCAGCAGCGGAGTTGGCACACCGTACATTCTATGTCATAGCATCGCCACACCATGAGCCACGCTCCGCGATAGATGTCATCTTCCCACATGACCTAAGGGTTCACATGAAAAAGAGAGCAGGGTCCGTCAACACGAGGCGGCGCTCGAGGTGGGGCGGTGCCCGTGGCAGGACGCGGATCCGTCGGTGGTAGTGTCTGTGTCCCATTTGAATGAAACACCACGTGGTCGCGTGCATGACCTGCAAAAACCAAGACACCACCCCCAGCGTCGTTCCATCTCTCTCTGTCTCACGGGGAGGGTGGGAAGAAACGTTCAAAACTTGGCAAACAACTACTCACGGTGCCGTGAATCCGACAGCGGGGCAGCTCCTCCAGTTCCTTGTGGACCCTGCTCCAACCTCGGTCCAGTCGCTCGCGCGCGGTCATCCGGTCAGCCAGCCACTGGATCTGTTCTGCCATCTCGGGCGGCAACCAGTCCCAGTAGCTCTCTTCTTCTTCCTCGTCTTCTTCCCTCAGGTAGGCGCGCTTGACGACTGGGGCGTCCTCCTTTCCCTCGTGCGACAACGCGTGTTTGCTCGTCATGATCGACGTTTGGGATCACCGACGGTCGAACGCGCGGTCTTATGCCTTTGACCTCGACCAATCGGAAGCCGTCGTTGGGCCCACGTGGTCCCAAAGGGTCTGTTGGGGGGATACCCCCTATCCCCCCTCTGGGCGGATTTTTGAGAGAGGTCCGGCGCGAGACCGTGATTGGTCGAGGTCGACTCTATAAAGCCAGACGCCTCGCAAGCCCGAGTCATTCTCTGCTCGCTCGTCACCCTGGTGAGCGGTCCTCTTTCTCTCAGAAAATCCGAGACGATGGAGAATGCATGGGATCCCGTGTGGAACGATGGCAATGATGAGCTCATGGCCCAATTGGGGAGGGCGTACGATGCCGGGGCTCACGAGGTACGTACTCGCGTGGGTTCGATCTCTCTCACACGCGTGGGTTCGATCTCACTCACTCACTCACTCACTCACACGCGTGGGTTCCTCTTTTTTTTTTCTAGCCTGCGGCCCAAGTCGGAGGAGGGGCGTTCCAGTTCGCCTTGGACCCCGTCCTCGAACGCCGGTCCGTCAGCATGGGTGTCCGCAAGCGTGTGTTTCGGGCTCGGCTGCAGCAAGCCCACGCCTTGCGTGCCCGCCAGAACCTGACGCACGCTTTGACGCAAGCTCTGCGGACGGCCGTGGAAGGTCTGCTGGACCAGGAACCCGACATGGACGACCGCGATTACGTCTACGTGCGTTTTCGCACACCCCGCTACGACAACAGCTTCACGCGGGGTTTATGGGTCGCCCGTTGGCGCCAAGATGCCGGAGCCGTCAACGCCTTCTTGGACGACATGGCCCAAAAACTCAATTCGGGGGAACGCTTCGAAGCCGACGAACCCTTCGAATTGGAACTCGTCCACGTGCAGGGTGGACCGCGAGGTCGAGGCAAATCCCGTCGTCAACGGCCGGGGCACGAGGCGGCCGTCAAGTTCCGGCTTGGCAAGAAATGCATCGTCCCGATGCCGCGGGATGACGACGGATTGTGTTGCAGGTGGAGCCCTCGCGCGGTCACGAGGGCCCGCGTGAGGGCTCCACCTGGCCGGCAATGACAATGCGGAGAGGGATAAGGGGACCCGAAATATCAACGGCGACGGGACGCGGCCGCCATCCATCTCTTGGAGGAAGTGGGGTTAGGCCCCGGGTCCTGTGGACTCCAGGAACTCGCCCAGTTGGCTTTGGCCCCCAGTCTCTACGAGTATCGCGTCGTGGTCGTGGACGCCAACCGTCAGTACACGTGCTTCGCCTTCGGCGGTGGGGACACCCTCTTGGCCCTGCTGCTCGAAGACGAGCATTACGACACGTTGACCACGTTGCCGGGGTTTTTTGGCAGCAGTTATTTCTGCGGTCGCTGTCTCCAACCTTACGACAACGACGGAGCCCATCGATGCTCGGAGGGCAAGGGAGTGCATTGCCCCGGGTGCCAGCAGGACACGTGCCAGGACTTCCACGACGTCTACAAGGTCCATCGCTCCACCCACCTGTCGTGTTCGGCCTGCCGCCGCCTGTTCTATGGAGACCGGTGCCTCGAGTTACACGCGACCCACACCCGTCGCGGTACCCCGTCGGGACCCGGCCAGCCGTGTGTGTGCCAAGTCTGGCGGAAATGCGGCACGTGCCGTAAACTGCTGCGCACCATCAAAGAGCAGCAGAACCACCGTTGCGGCTGGAACACGTGCCCGTCGTGCTACCAAGACGTGGAGGTGGCCACGCATCGGTGTTTCGTGCAGGTGCCGCCCGACCCCGAGGAAGTGGAAGAGCAGGCTCGCCTAGCCCAAGGTCGCCAACGGCGGCAGCGGGCGCGACGTCAGGGTGGGGAAGCTCGTTTGGGATGCCAGACGTTGCGCGCCAACAACGCCCTGGACGACGACGACGATGACGAACCGTATCATCCCCCGTTGCTGGTCTTTTGGGACACGGAGGCCATGCAAGATACCGGGCAGCACGTTCCCAATCTGATCGTGGGTATGACGGCGGAGGACGACACCCCGCAGGTCTTTCGCGGTGACACGTGCGTCAAACAGTTCCTCCAATGGCTGGAAGACCTGACGGAGGACGAGACCCGGTACGTCACGGCCTTGGCGCACAATTTTCGAGGGTACGACGCCTACTTCGTGGTGAAACGTCTGACCGAACGCAAGCAGATGTTCGAACAAACGCGTACGGGCGGCAAGTTGTTGCAACTGACGTACAAGTCGGGGTACTTCCGATTCATCGACTCGCTGTCCTTCTTCGCCATGAAGTTGTCGGCCTTCCCCAAGACCTCCGGCCTGGATCCCACGCAGTTCAAGAAGGGGTATTTCCCGCATTTGTTCAATACCCCGGACCATGCCAACTACGTGGGTCCTCTGCCCCCGAGGGACACCTATGCGCCCGAGACCCTGTCGACCGCCGACCGAGCCGCCTTCGACGCCTGGTACGACGAGCAAGTGGCAGCCGGGACGGAGTTCGACCTGCAACGCGACCTGTTGGCGTACTGCATCTCCGACGTCCGTCTCCTCAAGGAGGGGTGTTTGGTGTTCCGACGCGACTTCAAGGCTCGCACGCGGTTCTGCCCCTTCGACAAGATGACCATCGCGGGGGCCTGCCTGCACGACTTGCGCCTCAACCACATGGAACCCGACACCCTGGCGTCCGAACCCTTGCAGGGGTGGCGTCTGGCGCCCAAGCACTCCCAAGTATCCATGGAGTGGTTGACCTGGCAAGAACACCAGCTACGCCGGGCCGCCTGGGCCGCCTTGACGGAGGAACAACGGCAAGAGTGCTAGGAACGGTTCCTGGACGATGGGTCGGAGGCCGAGCGCCCTCTCATGTGCACGCGGATCCAACACGCCCGCAACCAGGGCGAGTACCGGATCCCGGACACGACCTGGAGGGTGGACGGGTACGACCCGGACACGAACACCGTCTACAAGTTCCTGGGGTGCTTCTGGCACGGGTGTCCCAAGTGCTACCCGCAGCGGACCGAGACCTTCCGATGCTTGGACGACCGGTCCATGGACGACGTGTACCGCTTCACCATGGAGCGATTGCAGGACTTGTGTCGTTGAGGGTACCATGTCGAGACCGTGTGGGAGTGCGCGTGGCGGGCCCAGAAAGCCACCGAGCCCAAGCTCCGCGCCTTCGTGGATGCCGCCACCTTGCTGCCACCCCTCCAACCTCGGGACGCCTTCTTCGGGGGACGTACCAATGCGGCCTGGCTGTACTACACCGTCGACGCCGAACGCGGAGAGGAGATCCGGTACGTGGATTATACCAGCCTGTACCCGTGGGTCAACAAGTACGGCTGGTACCCCGTCGGGCATCCGACGTTCCTGTACGAACCGGGGACCATGGACCTGTCGTCGTACTTCGGGCTGGTGTCGTGTACGATCCTGCTGCCGGACGCCTTGTTCCATCCCGTCCTGCCTTACCGGTGCGGTGGCAAACTCACGTTTCCGCTGTGCCGAGCATGTGTGGAACGGGATCTGGACAAACCGCTCCACGAGACGCCCCTCGACTGCGACCACGCCAACCACGAACGGGTCCTGACGGGTACGTGGTGCATCCCGGAGCTCCTGAAAGCCGTGGAGATGGGCTACGTCATCCAACACGTGCACGAGGTCTGCCATTTTGCCGAGACGCGTGTCAGGTTGTTTGCCGATTACGTGAACACCTGGCTGCAAATCAAGACCGAAGCGTCGGGGTGGCCGGCCGGATGCGACACGGACGCCCAACGTCGAGCGTACGTCGAGGACTTTGCCCAGCACGAAGGCATCCAGTTGGACGCGGCCAAGATCGCCAAGAATCCGGGTCAGCGGTCTTTGTCCAAGCTCATGTTGAACTCCATGTGGGGTAAATTCGGGCAGTGGGACAACTTGATGCAAGTCAAGGAATTCACCGACCCGCAGTCTTTCTGCCTTTTCATGGACAGCGACCAACACGACGTTCGCTACGTGAGCTGTCTGGACGAGCACCGCGTCGAAGTGCATTTCCGAGCCCAAGACCATTGCACCAGCCTCAACGTCAACACCAACGTCTTCGTGGTGGCCTTCACCACCTGCTGGGCCCGCTTGAGGCTGTACGAGGCTCTGGAACGGTTGGGGGATCGGGTCCTCTACTACGACACGGACTCGGTCCTCTACGTGCATCGCCCGGATCAACCCGACGTCACCCTCGGCACCCATCTCGGCGAATTCACCGACGAGCTGAAACCCTCCCAGCACATCGTGGAATTCTGTTCGGGGGGACCCAAGAATTACGGGTACGTCTGCAACGATGGCAAGACCGAGTGTAAGGTCAAAGGGTTCTCGTTCAATGCGGAAGGGGTGGCGCAACTGAACTACCAGGTGTTATGTCAAAACACCTTGGACGAACTGCACCACCCCTTGGAAGCCCCACGCAAGACCCGCATCCACGAAGCACGCAAGTTCGTACGGCAACCCAGAACCTATACCCTGCACACCCGACCGGCCGATAAAGACTACCGCTTGGTCTTTATCAAGCGCGTCTTGGATCCCGTCACGAAGGCCAAGACGTACCCGTACGGCACCCGTTTCCCCGAGGACCCCCTGGACGCCGTGGACCTCG
>BLFK01000327.1:29551-42051 GCA_014634185.1 Astreopora myriophthalma | reverse complement strand
TATACTTGTGATGGATGCCAACCAGGGAGTAAGCATGCATCTTTTACGAGTTCCATTAATAAAAAGAAAATGTCATGTCCAATGTGGCAATGAGTGATTGACCTTCCCTGTTCTGTTTCGCCCTTTAAAAATTTGGGTCTTCGCCTTCAGTTTCTCTTTAAAGGGTTGCATGTCTGGGTTTTTGCATGGTGTCCAAAGTTGAGCCTGAAGACCAAGAGGAAAAAACGTGTATTTCCGTTCAAGTAATGTGATTATGTTAAAACGTCTGTCAGATCAATGGCATGTGTGCAGGAATTACTTATATTACACAGTAACTAATCATGATTTACTTTCCTTTTCCTTCTCTTTTTCTCATTGACTTTCTGCTTATACTTGGGATGGATGCCAACCAGAAGGTAAGTGTCCATCTCTTCCCAGGTTGATTCATAAAGTAGAATGGCAACTGTACTGTGGGATTGTGTGCTTGACATTGATTGCTTTGTTTCGCCCTTCAAAAAGTGAGGACTTAGCCTTCCGTTCCCACTTCAAGGCTGCAAGTCTGTTTTTTTTCCCTTGGTGTCGAACTGTGGGAGTAAAGGTTAAAGACTGAAAGTTAAAAACATTGCTATCATTCAAGTAATGTGATTATGTTAAAACGTCTGTCAGATGAAAGGCATGTGTCCAAGGATTACTTATATTACACAGTAACTAATCATTATTTCCTTTCCTTTTCCTTCTCTTTTTCTCATTGATGTTCTACCTATAATTGGGATGGATGCCAACCAGACAGTAAGTGTGCATGGTTTCCCAGGTTGATTTATAAAGTCGAATGGCAACTGTATCGTGTGATTGTGTGCTTGACATTGATTGTTCTTTTTCGCCCTTCAAAAAGTGGGGTCTGAGCCTTCCATTCCCACTTCAAGGCTGCAAGTCTGTTTGTTTTCCTTGGTGTCGAACTGTGGTAGTAAAGATTGAAGACTGAAAGTTAAAAACATTGGTTATCATTCAAGTAATGTGATTATGTTGAAACGTCTGTCAGATGAAAGGCATGTGTCCAAGGATTACTTCTATTACACAGTAACTAATCATGATTTCCTTTCCTTTTCCTTTTCTTTTTCTCAACAACGTTCTGCTTATACTTGGGATGGATGTCAACCAGACGGTAAGTTTGCATGTTTTCCCAGGTTAATTCATAAAGTAAAATGGCAACTGCATTGTGGGATTGCATGCTTGACATTGATTGTTGTTTTTCGCCCTTTACAAAGTGGGGTGCATGTCTGTGTTTTAGCATGGTTTTGAAATGTGGCAGTAAAGTCTGAAAACTGAAGGGTTAAAACATGGAATATCGTTCAAGTAATGTGATTATGTTGAAACGTCTTTCAGATGAAAGGCATGTGTGGAATAATTACTTATATTACACAGTAAGTAATCGTGATTTCCTTTCCTTTTCCTTTTCTTTCTCTGATTGATGTTGTGTTTATACTTGGAGTGGATGCCAACCAGGGTGTAAGTATGCAGGTTTTCTCAATTTTACTGATAAAATAAAATGCCAACTGCATTGTGGAATTGCGCGCTTGACATTGTTTTGTTGCGCCCTTTAAAAAGTGGCATCTTAGCCTTCCGGTTTCCTTTGGAAGGTTGCATGACTGTGTTTCACGAGGAGCCAGAGCCAGATAAATTTTTGTGCGGCACATCAAAGAATTTGGAACGTAATGGTAAATTCCTGGAATATTTTCTCCTGGAGACCAGAAACGAAAGTGTGAAAGAGCCGCTGGAGCCCAAACCACACGTCAATAAAGATAACACTCTGAGCTTTCAAAAATGCAATTAGAAAATTGAGATCACGTAGTGCAGCTTTATAATTCAAGAGTAAGCAAAAGCAACCGCAAACCCGAAAGAGTGAACCACGAATCACACCTCTTTTTTGTTTTGCTTTTTTCTGAGTTTTGGGTAAGCCCTTGTCGCAAGTAAAAAATGTTTGCACCAGAACTGAAATAAATGGCATTTGGGGTTAGGAAATTATCTTTAATATAAAAAAAACAAACAAACAAACAAACAAAACAAAACAAAAAAAAAACAAAAACGGTAGAATTCCGTGGAGTATTTCTTTGAAAAGAAGATTCCGGCTGTAAATGGTGATTTCCCTACAGCTTCTTTCCGATTTGGAAAGTGTTCAGGGTATGTTTGAATATCACTTTGAACATAAATATTGCAACTCGTTTGGAGAATTTCTTTTGATAGAATGAAATATTTGTTGGGTCAAAATTATTTCCGGTAAGATTCATTTCCTACTTTAACGTTTAACTAAACATGTTATAACTAACGGAAATTGTGATTTTAAGGCTTCCATTTTTAAAAGCCAGTATGCTTGCTTTCAAAGCAAGATGTTCAGACTGCCTTCGCGAGTTTGCCACGCAACGATCTTTACGCAAGCACGCCGACAAGACTGGACATCAGTTAGAGGAGAGAAATATCCAATTCTATAACCAAGGGGACACGGTGCCCGTAAATTTGCCAGTGCCGAAAAGTGTCTCACCACAGCAACAGGCGGCGTACAAAATATTTTTGATCAGTATGGTGGAGCTAATAAATTCTTTCCTGAGACCTGTTGTGAATAGCAAGTGGACAAAAATAGACCTGATCATGGTCCCTGTGGAATTTTGCCATGCGCTGCTGTTCGATTTGGGGCTAAATAAGCCATTTGCAGCACGGGAAGCGCGGCATCCATCTCCCCTGAAGAGGGAGACTTTAACGGCGTTGCGTTACAATTTGTCCGACATGGCCATCCTTACGGATTTGTTCGATTCAACATCAGTGCCGCTGAAACACCATGGTCAGACCTACAGGATTTATTTAGCTCCTAAAAGAGCTGTTTTTGTGCCCAAAAGCAGGAAAATATTGGCTGATTCAAAATGAGCGGCAGATGATAATGCTCTGGCCAACGTGAACGTTGCACCCACCATTCGCCCTCACCAGCTCAAGTGGATTTGGTGGTTGACTTGTGATGACATCATAGAAAATGCTCACTGCAGTTTTCTGATCCTTACCAGTTAGTTCTCTCTCCCTCCTTGACTTATTTGGAAACAAACAAGCTTAAATTAATACAGCATATGGAGAACTATTAGGTTATTCATGAGATTACAGAGTTAGAAATGTGACTTAGTGAGTTTTGATTGTTTACCTCAGGTATTTCTACCCACGAAGTAACAAAGTTAAAATGGTGACATGATGAGTTATAGATTGTATTCCTCGGGTATTTCTACCCACGAAGTAACAAAGTTAAAATGGTGACATGATGAGTTATAGATTGCTGTATACCTCAGGTATTTCTACTCATGAAGTAACAAAGTTAGAATGGTGACATGATGAGTTATAGATTGTATACCTCAGGTATTTCTACCCACGAAGTAACAAAGTTAAAATGGTGACATGATGAGTTATAGATTGTATACCTCAGGTATTTCTACCCACGAAGTAACAAAGTTAAAATGGTGACGTGATGAGTAATAGATTGTATACCTCAGGTATTTCTACCCGCGAAGTAACAAAGTTAAAATGGTGACATGATGAGTTATAGATTGTATACCTCAGGTATTTCTACCCATGAGGTTACATAGTTATAAAATAATGTGACACGGTGATTTGATTGTGCAAGATATTGTGTGATAAATCACGTTAGAATATATAACAACATATTTTTCCTGTGGAAGTTTGACTCCTCGAAGGTCCAGGTGATCTGATATGGGGGTACTCTTGCACCAGCAATGATGTCTTGAGCCAGCAAGATAATGCCCATCCCACAACTTCCACTGCCAGCAGTCTTACCATCGAGGTTATGCTGTGGCATAGACATCCGCTTATGCTGCGATGAGCATAGCTGACTGGGCACAGTAGCATTGACGATGTTTGCAGATGGGAACATACTGCTCAGAAGACTGACTAGTGTACCTACTACGGAACCCAGATTGGCAGGTGGGGCAATTTTCTTGCCATCATCATACCAAATAGTGTCTCTAGTTCATATCAGACAAGTCCCCAGTGTTGCTTGTCCTCCATGTGCAGTGGCATGAATATGAGCTTCAGTTCTTGTGGATTATGAAGGTCCTTTCTTAATATGCTGAGTATGGTTTTGATGGGCTCTAGCACATGGTTGTCCAACCAAACCAACTGAAGGCTTCAGAAGGCAAACAAAGGGCAGAGTTGCTGGACGTGGGCCTTTGGTCACATCTTAGGAAGTCTTTAAGTTCCCTGATCGTGTCCTTGGCTTCGTCCAGCTCCTTTCCGGCGACGTTTGTGTGTGCGCCATTTCTCTGGAGGCCAGTCATCGCACAATGATCATTTATTACTTGTCCGATTCTTTTAAAGGAATCGCTATTCAAGTAGCTTCGATCGGTTAATTCGCGTTGGCGAATCAGTCCGCCACAAAGACCAAGGGTTGACGCAACGAGAACGTCGCATTTCTTATACTTGACACCAAACAAAGCTGGATCAAGAGGATTTCCGCCATCATCGCTTAGTTCGCAGAAAGGAACCTTTTGTACTTCGTGCGGGAAGAGCCGAAAAAACGCGTCATCCGTGTATTTTCGAAATGCTGAGCCACATATTTCCTCATTGAAAACATACCAGCCTTTTCTTGGATCAAGGCGGTTGCTGTGAACTTCAAACAGCATCTCGGATCGATTGCTACCGCTCCGAGGAGTCGATCGAAATTATGCCGCGTAAACTTCAAATCTGGCGCCCTTGACAATTTCTTGGTTAAAACATGTTTATCGTTTACCATATTAACTAAAATCAGTTGCCCTTTTTTAAAAAACCGAACGTGTGCCTGAGTGAAAACCAGACTGAACTTATCAATTTTGTTTAAAACCAGACTGAACTTGTCTGTTTAAAAATTAAATATCACAAAAACAGCAATGTAAGGACCGTACATACCTTGCGTAGACGTAAGCGTGAAATACATGTACATGTACTGGAATAATTGCGTTACATGTAACGTTCCTCTCACTTAAGAAAGATGAGATTTCAACTCAGTGCGTTACTATAAATAAGCGCCGTTTGGTGATGTCCAGGGTGATGTGTACACTGTAGAGGTTTGATTTTCCTTCACAACAGCTCATCCCATTTGTTTTGTTTGTTTTTTTTTTTTTTTTCTTTTGGAAGAAAACTGAGAATATCCTTTAGCACAAGCTACGAAATTTTCAGCCGCTTGCTGCAATTAAAGTTAGTTTTTCTCGGATTGCAAGCCCTGGCATGCGGACGTGATGGTTGTTCAGGTCAGGCAGCTTGACCACAGCTGGAAACCGCAATGTATCACAAGAAAAGGTCGCGACATCAAGGAAATAGTCCAGTCTGCTTCTTTATTATTATTATTATTATTATTTTAGTATTATTATTACTGTCATTAAAATGAAAACCAACTTTTCAGATTGGATGTTACTATCCGTTGAGCACGTTATTGACTGACTGATGCAAAGGACGTTTTGACGGAAAACATATCATTTTCAGCGCGTGTGATAACTTATTGACCGACGCGTTGATGTTTTGAGGCAGACCAAAGTGTCTTAATCTTCTAAGCGGTCCCTCTCATATTCAATCCGACCTGTCAGCAAGACCGCGCGTCAAAAAATAAATCCAATTAATCCTGGGACAAAAATTTAGCTGGCTCTGGCTCCTCGTGAGTGTGGTGTTGAAATGTGGCAGTAAAGCCTGAAGACTGGACGGGTGTATTTTGCCCAGTGCATTGCGTTAGTTTATCCACAAGCAAGTATTTGGGGTTTGTTTTGCCCTTTTATGTTTTTGAGCAATTGGAAGGTAGTATTAGACCTTTCTAGTGTCTCCCATAACACCTAGTTCTGTTTTTTTGTTTTTGTTTTTGTTGTTGTTGTTGTTGTTATGAAGAGAAGGTTATACTGATTTCGGCAACTATTAGCTATCAAAAGGCTGCAAGTGTTGGTGTGACCCTTGAACTGTAGTAGTTAAGTTTGAGGACTGAAAGGGAAGTCATGGATTATCATTCAATTATGCGATTATACAAATCTTCTTTTCACTGAACTGCCCGTGTATTGTATTGCCTGTTGTAACTGCCAGAAAAGTAAAAAAAAAGTCCCGGAGGGCTCTAGCAGGACGCAACTCTTACATGACCAAGACATGAATAAAATCTTTAATAGGAAAATGCGGGTTGAGAACTGTAATACAAGTAACCGAAATAAAAGGTTGCAAAACGGACCACGGCACAAAGATTATAGGAAATACGACAAACAGGGCCGATAAATAAATACATACACTGTTACGGCTGCAGAAATTAGAAGATGTACACTCACTGCTTAATAGCAAACTGATGAACGAAAGAATTGAATTTGTGGGAACTGGGCGTAGCGCGACCACTTTCAAGATGAGAAAGGAAAACTAAAACCCCTTACACACGCAGAAAAATTGGCATGGTACTTCTAAATCTTGGCTAGGCACCGATGATTTCTTGGTGCGGCACTCTCTGTTTACACAGTTTTACACCGTACCGAGATTTAGGAGTGTCGTGCCAGATTTTGTGCGTGCGTAGAGGGGCTTTTAGGGTTTTTGACCCTGATGAGTTACGCGAAAGGAAAACTGAAGCGGGCTTAAGCATATACTAATGAAAACGAAAAGTAAAAAAAGACACTTTAATGAACAGATGAAGCGTAACGTCAAAAGTACCAGAAAAATGAAGTCATGAAAACGAGAATGGTGAGTGACAAACAAACAAAAATAAAGGATGAAGACAAAATGTCACACTCAGATCCTCCATCTGTATTACTAAGATTGCACAGTTTCTGTCCGGTGATTGATATCCCTTTATTTTTGTTTTTCTCATTTACTTTGTCTTTTCCATTCAATGGATTCCTACCAGCCTGTAAGTATGCATGTTTTCCTGGTTTTGTTGACAATGCAGTTACGTGAATGTTTCCATTAGTTTCTCCTCCTGTGGCTTTTAAATGTTTTCAGTATTTCGAAGATAGAACTTGTCGAGTGCAGAAATACATACTTAAATAGGTACGCACATACGTACGTACGTATGTGAACAAAGATTATAGGAAATACGACTAACAGGGCCGATAAATGAACACATACACTGTTACGGCTGCAGAAATTAGGAGATGTACACTCACTGCTTAACAGCAAACTGATGAACGAAAGAATTGAATTTGTGGGAACTGGACGTAGCGCGACTGCTTTCAGGATGAGAAAGGAAAACTAATACCCCTTACACACGCAGAAAAATTGGCATGGTACTTCTAAATCTTGGCTAGGCACCGATGATTTCTTGGTGCGGCACTCTCTGTTTACACAGTTTTACACCGTACCGAGATTTAGGAGTGTCGTGCCAGATTTTGTGCATGTGTAGAGGGGCTTTTAGGGTTTTTGACCCTGATGAGTTACGCGAAAGGAAAACTGAAGCGGGCTTAAGCATATACTAATGAAAACGAAAAGTAAAAAAGGACACTAATGAACAGATGAAAGGTAACATCAAAAGTACCAGAAAAACGAAGTCACGAAAACGAGAATGGTGAGTGACAAACAAACAAAAATAAAGGATGAAGACAAAATGTCACACTCAGATCCTCCATCTGTATTACTTAGATTGCACAGTTACTGTCCGGTGATTGACATCCCTTTATTTTTGTTTTTCTCATTTACTTTGTCTTTTCCATGGAATGGATTCCTACCAGCCTGTAAGTATGCATGTCTTCCTGGTTTTGTTGACAATACAGTTACGTGAATATTTCCATTAGTTTCTCCTCCTGTGGCTTATAAATGTTTCCAGTATTTCAAAGATGGAATTTGTCGAATGCAGAAATACATACTTAAATAGGTACGCACGCAGGTACGTACGTAAACAAATAAATAAATCATGCGGAAAGTTCAAGGCGAGTAGCGTTCTTATTTACAGTGAAAATCTCTGACCTTTATTGAACTGATGATTGTATAGAGCAGTTTTCCGCCTTCCACAGTCGGTGAACTGTCTGTGGCCACAATTGACCAATATTTTTGGATGGCATCTTATAGTTGCGATTAAAGTTGTGGTCAACCCAAACTCAATTAAGTGTTCTGCTTTCAATAGATGTATAAGTTCATGGTAGGAGGACGTTGACCATAAATTTTCCTATTTCGCCTTTAAAAGTTTTTCAGCATTTGGATACAACCAACACAACCCAATGTATTCCAATGCAATGCAGTTTTGTGCAATGCAGACTAAACGAGGGCAATAAATGACCTTTAGTTCTCATTGGAGATAAATGGATTTAATTAAGTTGAATTCATGAGACAATTTCCCACGTTGCAGTTGGGCACTCCTACCATTCGGATTTAACGGGAGTTAACGGGAGTGGGCTAAATTAAGAGGACTGAATAAAAGGGACGTCCATGATATCTATTGAAATAATGTGATTGTATTAAAGTGCTACTGCGATGAAACAAATCAGTTCTCATTTTTCTTCACATTTCGAAAAAACTTATGTTGAATGCTCAGCAGATGAAATTTTTTACAGTAATTTCGAGAGGAAGACTTTATTTTAACTGCATTTTTTTATTGAACGTTCCGCCGTTACTTGGTGCGGTTCCGACCGATAAGCCCTCAGAGAGCTGGATCGAGGAGAAAGTGACGTCATTTACTCACTGGCTTAAAAATGGAGTGTGTGAATGCGGCTTAATTAGTATGCAGAACACGAATTTGACAATCTGAAAGCAAAAAAGCACCGTGCTGCATAATAAATAAGCCGCGATTACACACTCCATTTTTAAGCCAGTGAGTAAATGACGTCACTTTCTCCTCGATCCAGCTCTCTGAGGGCTTATCGGTCGGAACCACTCCAAGTAATGGCGGACAGTTAAATAAGAAAATTCCTGTCGAAACAAATAGTCTTCCTCTTGAAATAATTCCATAAAATTTCGCATGCCGAGTATTCAGCATAAGTACTTTCGAAATGTGAAGAAAAACGAAAAATGATTTTTGATCGTAGTGGCACTTTAAAAACCCCTGCAACTGAACGGTATGCACATGTTCATTACTGTCCTACTATTCGTGATTTATTTCTCTCGTTTTTGCTTTACATATTTTCTCTTTCACTTTGAATTGATGATCTCAATCAGGTTGTAAGTATGGGCCATTTTTTTTATTAAAAAGCATAGTGCATTATGTACATATGCTGTCCATACATTTTTGCTCTTTAGCCTTTTAAAATATTTAACCATGAACCCAGGCTCTCTCTCTCTTGCTCCTTTTTCGTCGAGAAAGAGACCCTGGTTGCGGCTGGTCACGTGGCTCCCCAAATCTGGGAGCCCCCCCAAAATTGTCATTAGGGAGGGGTAGCAAAGTGCCTAGCGGTCGCTTTTCCAGGAAGATCAGGTAACTCGGCCGTGGAGTTTATGACAACAAGGGCTTCTAAAAACCAAGGTTTTCTTCATAACGAGTGGATGTGGCTGGGTGAAGGTTCACGTCTTCACCACTCAAGTAGAGTGTTGATAATCTACCAGGTTTTCTCTTTGGAAAGCCGGCATACGGTGTCTGACTGAAGCGATAGCAGATAAGCGAACGGGAGTGTTGGCGGCTGGAAAACAACGTTCTTCCAAAAAAAAAAAAACAGAGTGTATTTCACCTCGAATTTTAGGTAGCAATATCTAATGTCTCCGAAGAAAACAACTTCGTTAGAATACTATGTTTAAGACATTAGATATATATACATCGCAGTACAAGAAGCACTCGCCAAAAACTAACTCGAATCCCTCAAAAAGGAAGGTTACTCGCCTCTAGACAATCTCGCTGCTGTTGGGGTAGATGGGTCCCACACCACGGAGACCGCCTTCAGGATGACTATCTGTATTCAGATACTAGTCAACATCGTCGTTATATTTACCTAGGAGGCGGCGTGGCCAAGTGGTTAGGGCGCTGGATTTGCGTGCGTGTGTTCCTGTTCAAATCCCGCTCTGACTACCAAATGGATTTGTCTTCGGTGGTCTCGAATTTAACTCCATCACGCTTTGTATAAACGGCCCCACAAGCTAGAAGCTTTAAATATCACCGTGTATAAATAAAGGATGTTTATTTATTGTTAGTTTTTTTTTAATTTATTTCCTTCCCAGAGTTTTGAGCACTCTCATGAAGACCCTCCGTCGTTTGTTTTTGTGACGGGAGAAAACACCGAACACATTTGCCGATGGGACTTCTTCCCTCTGGCATGTCTAGCGAACGCTTATTTACTGGAGTTGACTTTGTAGGAGTTGACTTGCTAATTTCACCTTGTATCGATTCCTACACGAACGAATACAGTGATCCAAGATTTTGAATCTGGCGAGCACAAGGATTACAAACGCGACTTAAATCACAGGTAGCCCAGGCTCTGCAACTGATCTGGGAACTGGGAACTGGGAACTGGGAACTGGGAACTGGGAATACTGGGAACGCGAGAAAATCGATTGATTGTTCTCGTTACCAGTGGGGCTGAGCGCGTCTACTGCCGAATCATAAGCCCCAAGGATGACATTTCGCTGAAAGCTGGGCGATGTGGGCTTTTGACAATGGCTAGCGACTATGCAAAGAGTTTTGTCGCCAGCAGTCATGTGAGCAGCGCAACCAGGGTCTCTTTCCCGACGACAAGGGAGGAAAAGAGAGAGAGCCTGGGTTCGAGGTTGTAAAATATTTTGAGAGTCTGAAGGCTAGAGTTGGCAACATAGTTAGCTATGAATAAATCTCTTCTCACCGACATACTCTTTGAAACACCAGTGTAATTCAATTGCTTCGAGCTTCGCTGAATCTTTGTTATACCAAATGTGCCTACGTTAGCTAAGTCGAATCATCTACAACAACAAACGATCGCGTCCAAGAAATCGATCGGGCTCGCGGGAAGTTGCGTCGGGCAAGAGGGGCTCGAGAAAGTTGACGAATCGATTCGATTCGATCGAATACAATCGACAACATTTGTAGCCTCGCTGACTCGCCCAATTTATTCTAAGTCTCGTCCAAATCGACTTCCGATTAGTCGAATCGACTGGCCATGAGACGAATCGAGTCGATTTGAGCAAATCGAGTCCAGTGACGTCAACATTTTGTAGACCTCATGGCTCTCGCACCGATCTATTTAATCTAAGTCCCTTGCAATTTGTTTATTTGTTCTTTGTTTCTCCCCAATTAGTGAGACATTGTTCTGATAATGACTCGGGTTGGAGCCATTGGAGCAAATGCAGCCAGACTTACGGGGTTGCATACCAGTTACGCAAGCGCACCTGCAGCGACAACTACATCTGGGGTAATAGCGGGTGCGATATAAAAGAGAAACGCAATCCAAGTAAGAAGACAACTGTCAT
Organism: Astreopora myriophthalma; assembly: GCA_014634185.1. Taxonomy (NCBI): domain Eukaryota; kingdom Metazoa; phylum Cnidaria; class Anthozoa; order Scleractinia; family Acroporidae; genus Astreopora; species Astreopora myriophthalma. The sequence continues at coordinate 30,738 of BLFK01000327.1, read as the reverse complement.
AACTGTATGATGTGCAGTATTTTCCCCTATGCTAAAAAGCTTTGTTCAAAGATACAAGGAACTAGAGTTTTTTTCGACATCTAAAGGTTGAGACAGAGAGAGATCGTTTACCAGAATTTTAGTTCCCAATTTTTTAAAAACTCTCAAACATTTCTAAGCACTGCACAGATCTAGTCACAACTATGCTTCTATGTTGCTTTATGTACAGCTATGCCTAAACTTTCATTTTTCTACATTTGTCGAACTTTACGACTTTTAGTGTTTGCTTTTTACTCGAGAGCGTTCCTTTTAAGAGGAACGGCTATGAAAGGGCACGCCTGTTCCTATAACAGAATTAAATTTCCGTCACCAAAACAATGGTTAGCACAGAGGGGTCTTCTCCATGGTGCCTAAAGGACATTTTGTGTAGGGCGTAACTGTTATATGAGTTGAAGCCATTCAATTGACCTGCTCTCAACTGTGTGGCTTTATAGCTCAGTTGGTAGGAGCACTGCACTGGCATCGCAGAGGTAGTGGGTTCGAATCCCGTTGAAGTCACTTGAATTTTTCAAGTGCATATATGAGACAATTGCTTAAATTGTCCAGAAAGTGTGAGGATCACTTCTTCAATTCATTTCCAACCCTCACTTGACAATCATTTCATTCATTTCATTGCAGTCATTCTGTTGTGCAGGTCAAAAATCATCATCATAGCAGTCTGTCGCGGGCGGCAATGACTGTTTCATTCAGGTCTGATCAGATTCCTCCACACAGCTCTGTCCTTAGCCTTCTGCTGCCAGGAACTCCTTTCTATGTCCAACTTCTTCAAGTTTCTTTTTACAGTGTCTTTAAATCTGAGCCTTGGTCTACCCTGATTACGTTTGCCCTTGCATAACTGTGAGTAGAGTAACTGCCGAGGAAGACGCTGATGGTCCATCCTCTCAACATGTCCGAGCCATCTCAGGTTCACCTGTATTAGCATGTCCTCCATTGATGGCAAACCAGCTCGTTTCAACACTTCTATGTTGGTTATCTTGTCTTTCCATGAGATGTTCATTATGGCTCGAAGGTGTCTCATCATGTACGCGTGGAGTTTCTTCACCTGCACTCTGTAGACAGTCCAAGTTTCAGCACCGTACAATAGAGTAGCCAGTACTGTCGCTCTGTACACTTTGCATTTCACACGGATTGACACATGTCGATTGTTC
>BLFK01000327.1:24125-28437 GCA_014634185.1 Astreopora myriophthalma | reverse complement strand
TTAATTTGCCAACGGACAAAGTGGGCTCTAGTGCTATAAAAGTCGACTGATAAAATCTTCGTTCTCAGTTCACTCAGTGGCAGTCATGGCACCAGCAAGACAACTCAATGATAAAGTATGTACCAGATTTGGGATTCCTTCTTCGTAGCTTTGACCCTTCTAATAACTTTCAAAAGTGTTAAGAACGTAACTTCTCCTTACAATGTCGATATATTGTCCAGCAGACAAGTGATGAGAATATCAGCCACATGTATAGCGCGTGGTCTTGGTTTCACTAGAAATCCATCAACATTTGGACAAGGAAATGTATTTCAGCTAGTGGCGAGAAAAGTTATCAGATCTCTAGAGTTGAAGAGTCAAAACAATTTAAGAAACCAAAGGTACTAACAACTAGTTAATCTAGGGTGCAGTGACGGTTATAATTCAAAAAAAGTATATTCAGTTTCCCAGTATGTATGGGACTTTTGCGCCAATTTTAGTGACATGTTGTATTTCTGTATTTCTGTATTGCTTAAATAAATTTCAGGGAATCCGAAGCGCCCTGTTTAGCAAGGTGTCACCAGCTGTACAAGGAACTTGTTCACGACCATCTCATAGCAGAAATAAGGGAATGTCTTGTGACGATCTATGGCTGAACATAATTATGCCAGAAGAGAGACGAATGTGACGAAAAAATAAAGAAGATGAAGGGAGTCGGGTTTTTTTTCCTCCTTCACTGCCGCTCTAGAGAAACGAGGCAAAGAAAAGGCACAACAGGGACGCAGCCAAGAGCAAGAGGACAACGATCAGAGCAGGAAATTATAACAAAACCATTGGCCAGCAAGCTCTTCTTGGGTTGCAATGCAGCATTCAATGGCCTGCGCGTATCAACCGTCCCTCTACATTAGGCCCTATTACAAACTGGCATGGAAGTGACAGCGAAGTCCCTGCCCATCTGCAAAAGGGAATTGAGGAACAGTCCTGTATTCCATTATGCACCACGTTGAAACATCACCACAACCACTTTATACAGGCCAAAGTGGAACAAGTCCTTTTCGTACAGTGTCCAATTGCTATAAGATGAAGTGATTGAGGAACCCTTAAATTTTCTCCACGAAAGTGAGCGTGTTGTCAGCTTACAAATTCTTTGTAGGTTGTTTACTTCGAAGGTGCGAGACAAGCTAATTCCCTCTCTCGTCAGTTGTGGCCTCCAATTTGATTTATTTGGCATTGAAGCCTGCGATTTGCGATTTGGCACTGACCACAACACAGCCATGAACGCCCACTTGAGGAAGTTCTTCTTCAAAAGCCTGACCTCGACGCGTGTAGCAGTCTGAGCTCAAGAATTCTTGCAGTCATATAGAATGACCGAATTGTCTGGGCATCTGAAATCGCACGAACGCCAGAAGGCGAGCCACCACCTCCGACGCCGGGCACCAGCTTGCAGCTAGACGAGTTCGATGAAGAGGAGAAGGAACGAATTAGAGCCCTTAGGCTGGATGAAAGCGAGAGCGAGCAAGAAGACAAATGGAACTGAACATGTGCATACAACACATTGATGCTGAGGGGGAGAATGAATACCCTGGGACCAATGCGACAATTCGACCTGCCTGGACAGCTAGGAGAGGGGTCTTGAAAATATCGCCCGCCTACGAGAACAACAACTTTGCCATAGTCTCAAGCAGAGGCAGCTTTCTTTACTCGCTGCTGCAACGCACACCGTCGAAGAAAGGGACAGCGAGGAAGAGCGCAAACGATTACGCGCGCTGGAAGAGACCAAAGAACGTTGGATTTTGCTTGGAATTATGATAAAAGAGGCTCACCTGCTGGACTCTGTCAAAGGCCCATACCACCCAAACATTGAGAGGTCAAGAGAAGAATACTTTGCACGAAAAAAAACAAACAAACAACAAACAAACAAAAAAAGAAAACAAGATTGAAGACCAACGGATACTCGAAATTAAGGCGCACGAGTACTACAAGGAGTGGGTAATGGAGAAGGAGAAGGAACTCCGAAATCTCCAGAAAAGAGAGGAGGCGGCAATACACGACCCTGTCAAGCGTGCAGTCCCTTTGGTATATGATAGAAGTGACTGACGAAGCACTCAAGTCGATGTTTCAGAACGAAGAAATTTCAGGAACTACTTTCTAATTTTGTCTTGTTGCAGCGGAGGAAGAAGGCCGTGGAGATGCAGTGGGTCTCGCCATCTCAAGTACAATTCATCAACAGCATCTGGTGTCCCTTACCTTGACGACGTCCTTGACGATGCAAAAGGAGCACGCCCGCCCATCATCTTGGAGTAGTAGTTCTCAGAAAGGACAAAGTAAGAAGCAAACGAGTAGCCGGGTGCCCAAGAGGGGAAGAATTATCAATTTTTTTCGCTTCCACGTTTCACTTCCAACATTAAGGTCACAACCTGAACGTACCCCGGGAGCGGCAAATAGAATTCAAATGATCCTGTTTTTTTTTTCTCTAACCATGTGCCATCATCAATACTAGTCTTAGATTTACTTGACTTAAAATGCGCCTTATTTGAAATGGTTTGACTGTGATCTATTCGATTTGGGAAAATTATTCCTCACTTCCGAAAATTTTCAAATTTAGGGCAAACCTTTAGGGATTTTTCGTTTGAATGAAACTTAAGTTCAGCCCTCTTCTTTAAAGAATCAGCCAACCTGCTTTTCTGAAAACTGAAATCTGGATCTCTCAATTTAGCAGTCCATTGCCTTTGCCTTCTGGGCGCTTGATCATGTTCGAAGGGAAGAACGCATTGAGGTTCATCTATTTATCCATAATCAACCACCTTAGGGAGCATTAATTCCACGGGAGCCCTTTGAACCGGGTTGGGTGAGAGTATCCATGGTCTTCTAGTCTTCACGCTTCACTTCGAGTGTCGTGAATAGTGTGAGAGTATAAGCGCCCTCCTGGTTGAGAAAGAGAAGAGAGATCCCGAATGAAGGTTAACAGCGTCCCTTTATCTCTCATATTTTAATATCAGAACTAATCTTGTTATTTCTTTGTTTTTGCTTTTTTTCTGGTATTCAGTCGACGGTGGCTGGGGCGACTGGGGACAGTGGAGCCTTTGTACAAAGGAAATCAATGGAATACAAATGAGGACAAGAAAATGTGATAATCCAAGGCCACAATTTTGTGGGAAACCATGCAATGGATCCAGCGCAGTTATGAGGGGATGCGCAAACATGTCAAGCTGTCATGAAGGTATACCACCCAAGTCTAAGTGGTTTTGACTTGTGATCAATTAAGCATTTACCATAATTTGCCCATGAGTGCACGCTGATCATGTAAGGTGTGTATGGTTGTCTTATAAAACAAATGGTGAATGAACAGATGAGCGTGCACTACTGAGTTATGGTTGCATTTGAGAGTTTGCTAAGTGCTCACAAAGCGAGAAATACTCTCGGCTATCATCTCGAGTGAATCCCATATACGGGTCACATGCGGGTCGCGCATGCTCAAATGCTAATCTTGTCGTCTTGAAATTGTTGAAATTTCGTAACTTCAGTCGCGTATATTTCTCTGCAGATTTTTTTAAAGTTCACTAATTTGAAGATATTTTCGTGAACTTTATTATAACCTCATACGAAAAAATTTCAGTTTCCGATGTTTCAAAATAAGGCAAGCGAAGTCGATATTGGTGGCGCAGTAGACTACCTCATTGTGTTGCTATGGTGACAGGTTCCGTGGTAAAAAAACAGTGGCCCACACTTAGGCTTCAAAGTGAAAAATGGTTGTTTTGGAAAATGGTATGTAGTTTGCGGTGGAGACATATTTTTTTGGACCAGGTGGGAAAGAAGGAAGAGTATGTGTCTACTCTATGCAATTGATTTGCTGATACATATTAAATTATATTATGAGCAAAAGCAGCAAGACAGAGAGAGATAGATGCCATTAATTGGCAAATTAAGCTCAGCAGTAACAAAGTTTGTAGAAACCTTGCACAATGATTTCTTCTCAGTCAAGAGTGTTGTTATACTTTTATTCATATCATTGCTATTATTATTATCAATAGTAGCATAGGTTTATCCTCAACAAAAAAGCACATTAATAATATAGATAAAACAGTACAAATGAGAGAGAACAGGGCATTAAGAAATTTTGAAAAATTTAGAAAATTAAAGGCAGGAAAATGGTGATACATAACACTGAATAAAATTTGATAATATACAAACACATACACTGGGACAAAAGCAACATATCCAAGTATCAGAAACAAGAGCCACTAATAAGTCAATCACTTAATATTGAAGAGAGAATTGTCCGATGAGGGCATTCTCAAACAATTTCTTAGTACTCCTAATGCAGGTAGAGAAG
>BLFK01000327.1:3626-14455 GCA_014634185.1 Astreopora myriophthalma | reverse complement strand
ATTCGTTTGTTAGAATTTCCAGTACGTTTTCGCACAGAGGAAATTCCATCTACTGGATCAATGGAAATTTACAAGCACAACTCTTGGCAAGAACTTTGTAACGCAAATTGGGATAACGCTGAAACAGCCCTGGCCTGCAAGATTTATGGTTACTACTACGATGGATCCGATGTGGCTGGTAATTGGCAAGGAGAAAAAAATATCACCACCACTCACCATCTCTGTGCATCGCTCAGTCGTAGCTGTAGGAACAGCAGCAACGAAAAAATCCGATGTCCAGGTAATAAAAGACTCTAATCCATAAGTGAGAGTTTAGTATGTACAGGGAATCGGACTGAGCATTGGGTTAGACAACATATACGCATCTAAACACAAATTTTCCATTGTCAGGATAGATATTCTCATCTGTAGTAGACATATTGCCATTTTCTTCCTCCAAACTGGGCTTTTAAAGAGGTGTAAAACTTAAAAGTCATTCGATCCAACGACAGAGCTGATGATAGCCATGAGTCTGTTCATGAGATGACGCCAAACATTACTTTGCAACGCGGAAATTCTTTCAAAACTGGATTGCAAAGCAGTTTCTGATGTCATCTCAGCAATAGACCCATTCCTCTTTCTAGTTCGATCGTGGGACAAATGACTGCTGCCAGTTTTCTTAAGTTAATGTCGAGGAGAAAAGGCGCAGTATAAATTTAACTTCCACGAAAGAAAATAGTTTGAGGTTAGTGCAGTTTAAAGGGACAGTGTCATGGGAGATATACGACTTTTTTTAATCAAAATTCACTAAATGTAAACCTTAAATACTTTGTTAGCATTCAGGTAGTTTCCTAGTAAGCAATTTCGAGAAATAAAGTAAATCTAGAACACGAGAATGAGCTTAAATTATATTACAAGTGATTTTTTGCGAGTTACAAGAGAAAACTTAAGAATGTCAGGCGGACGTTGGCAAGTTTATGCCCATTTTTCTTCGCTTATCTGCTACTCAAAGAGTCTAAACATTTTCTTTACGTTACAACGGCCTTTTTAACGAATTTTGGCCATTATCTTGCCGCTACCATCAACCAAAAAGTCTCGTTTGGATTTTCAAAAAATGCTATAAATTGCGTGATACGGCCCCTTTGAAGACTCATGAGAATTCAGTAAAAAGGCAGCTCTTAGTTACATGAACATCGTCGCATGGGTTGAGCGCACAAGAAGGGCACATTAGCGAAGCAAGGACACATTGCTCACTTCAATTAAACACGATCTGCACGACCTAAATGAAAAATACAAATGAGCAGAACGTAGTTAAGAATCCCTGCTGGTGGTAGTTGGCTACACGCGCAGCAGAGTAGTCGGACCAGGGATAACCCAGAAAAAATCCAGCTGGTGGTCAGAGCGGGATTAAGACCGAAACCCGGATTCCTGCGCCCTAAAAACTCGGCCCCGCTACCACCACAAAGCATGACTTCCTAGACTCCTAGACGGTAAAACTGTCTTTTATGCTTCGTGCTCCTTATCTGAAAGCTAACTAAGGTTGACAAGGTCTTTCTTTGAATGAGCTCCGTTTGCTGAGACACAAATAATTAACCATCCGTGTGGGATAAATTTCGGCCAAACCGTGATCGACATGGTGGTTTATTAAAATTCAGTAACCTGGGAAGAGACAGATATAAACTATGTAATCCCAACAAAGGTTATGGCACACCCACCACATACAAACGATAAAAATTGGGGAGGGAGGGAGAGAATTTGATCTTTACTGCTTGGAGAAGCGAGCGAAAGAGGAGTCATGCTTTCTTTGTATGCCTTATGAAGGATTCTTTGAAATGAAGTCCCGGATGGCAGGAACGCCACAACTGATCAACATACAGACATTTATTTCCCTTCGATAAATTCCCTTTATGGTTTGTTAGTCTATTTTATGTCCAATTTTACCTTAAGTATTTGATGTGGGATTTGACAGATTTGTGTAGCTTTGCAGTAGGCTGATCAGACGTTCAGCTCTTTGCTCGGGTGTTAGGGTTGAATATGCTCATACAGGTAATTAAAATAATTATTATTGTGGCCGGCTTTTTCTGATAAAAGGTCGTGACCCAGTAGATAATCACTCAACGAACAAAAGCAACAGAAAATGATTCAAAACAAACGTAACGCTGTACAAAATTACAGAGAGTAGTGGGCAGACAGGCTGGTTATTTAATTTTGAAGCGTTGCCGAGGAGTTCAATTGGGGGCTACCGAGAAACAACTTTCCTTAGCTATCATGCAGAGCAGGACTTACTCACGTCTATAGCACTCCAGTCCCTTGACTACATTAACTTATCGTTGTACTTGTCTATCTCCTATCGTCCTTATGGCTGATGATTGGAGACCATAGACGCTACCACTAAGAAAAGCTACGAGTGTTGCCTGAGGGGGTTTACGGTTTCGATTTTGCAAAAGGCTTTTCCATAGCTTCGATCTAGTGATACAGTCCTTGATATTCAACTTCAAACACGGGACTAAATAAAATGGTTCCTCCTAAAAACATGGTGGTTAAATGGAAGCAGCCAATCCTTAAGTTGGTATGTTTCTATTTCAGTTCCTGTGCGCCTAGAAGGGGCAGATATAGAGTACGGTGGAAGAGTAGAAGTTTTTTATCGCGGAAAGTGGGGCAAGATCTGCCGAAATAAATGGGACATCGTCGATGCCAGAATTGTTTGTAAACAACTTGGCTTTGAAAATGCTCTGGCTGAATTCCTTATAATCGATACCAGGGATGAGAACAGTTCCGTTGTGATGTCTGATGTTCATTGTAATGGAAAGGAATCCGTTTTAGCATCTTGTTCGCGCTTAGATGGAGATCATGTCCAGTGCCCAGATGACACTGGAGCTCAAGCATTGTGTGTACCAAGTGAGTTGTCAATTGAAATAGGTTGGTATTCAGGGACTGTGAATGTACAAGTCCTTAATATTTGCCTAGAAACGTATCACCGTTACTCAGCCATGGGAGGAGTGGCTTTTAAAGCCCACCGCACACTTGAGGAAAGAGTTGAGCAAAATGCCTCGCGAGGCAGTTTGCTCAGCCCTTTCCTCATGTATGCGGCGACGTTTTGGTGTGAAATTCGCCTCGTGAGGCCAATATCATTGATATTGGTTTCAGTGCTTTCAGGACCAATATCAAACATGTTTGATATTGGTTTCACGGCCTCGCGAGGGGAAAATCCCACGAAAACCTCAAAGCACACTTGGGGAAACGGCTGAGCCAACTGCCTCGCGAGGCTCTTTGCTCAGCTGTTTCCTCATGTTTACGGCGGGCTCAAAGCATTTTACGCTCCTTTTCTGGTTTGATCAGTAAGGTCAATTTTGTGTTTTCTAGTTTTGAAAACCTTACTCAATTCTAGTTTTGAAAATCTTACTAAATTATTGTTATCTTCGACGGTAGTCGCTTGGAAATACCGCCTTAATGTTGAGGTCATCAGAAAAATAATCCCCGCAGTAGTACTAACGATGAGGATGATGATTACCACTTCGTTGTAGGAAACACAACAGCGTTAGAGAATATAGGCTTTAGTTGGGACCTTGAAAGCACTGAGACGGTGACGTGTTCCGTACAGAATGAGACTTCCAGGGTCAAATGGTATGATGGCAGCACTGGTAATGAGATCAAGCCAACAGGGAGGATCAAAGTATTCGGTCGGACCTTAACGGTAAATGATGTTCATCTGGATGACGGAGGAACATATGAATGTCGAGGATTATCTCAAACGGGTTATCTCGCACGGTTCTACACCATTTACGTTAATGGTGAGTTCTTTCGAATGCTAAAAGACAACGGAGATGTAGTGATTGGCGATCGCTTGCTAGCTCGATTCCTATAAATTTTTCTTACAGTCCCCGCCGAGTATAGTCAGGGCCGAAGTCACGCAACGCTCCTTGTCCCCACGCCGAAAAAAGAAAGTCAAAGAAAAAAAAGTCGGGGAAAACGCCACTAAATGTTTTATCTGTTCATCTATCTCCCTCGGTGAAATTAACATTTAATACTTGGAAGAAAATTCCGCTGATTTAACAGGGATCAATTGATTATCGCTGGAAATTCGCGTAAATAAATATTCTGGAGACTGCAATTTGACTGTTTGTTTGCCGACAGTTTTTTCGGCAGTTGAAAAAGTACAAAATGGCAGCGAAGAAACTTAAAAAAATCAATGAAGAATTATGAGTATCATTAGAGACAGAGAGTAGCTGAGGGAGAAAAGTGACAAGATCGATGATGGAGACGTAGGTGGGTACGAGGAACGTTGCGGTGCCCGAATCAGGGGCCCCCGGATCTTTTCGGGCGTATTTCGTATGCCACAGTTTCCTCCGTACCTTGAAAACGAAGACGTTTTAAGCCATGAAACTTTACTATTGGTTTGCTCTTTCCTGTATTAAAAGCATTTTAATAAACCAGATTTTCAGAATAAGCGGATCATAGTTTTACAAATTACTTTCCAGGCCCATTAACTTTTCGGAACTTTCGAGAAACGGGCCCCAGACCCGAAGGTTGAAAGGCAGGCGAGGTCAGGCATTCGAAATTTAAGCGCCTGGAAGTGACGTGGCATCGAGAATAAACCATGTAAAAGGAGCGCTGTGCGAGGCTGACAAATGAACTAAAAGCACTTGGACCAAAGCCGAGTAGCCCAGAAGGCCAAGGCACTCTGATACTTTGCTTTGGCCATAGAATTAAAAGCCACGAAAGGGCAAGAAACTTTCTTTTGAGAGCCACTGGAAAGGATATTTAAAAATTATTCCGTGAGCGCGCGTTGGATATGAGATGGTAAATAACCAACAACGCGCGTAGCGTGGAGTTGGCTATAACCAGTCTCATATCCAACAAGCACGAATGGAATAATTGTTTTATTAAATTCTCAACCTTCGGATGATGCAATTCTAGCTTTCTCATTGGTAATTTCTCATTTCTCGACGAAACTTGGCTTCCCGCGAACAATTTTATGCTGAGCGACATTTGCTGTATTCACTTCCATATAAGGTCAAACGCAGGTATAATGGCTGATAACCGAGATCCAGTGAACCAATGAGAAAGCTAGAATTGCATTATCCGAGGTTGAGAATTTAATAATTAGGAATACCTAATCTGTGTGGAGAAAATAACGAACCTCACCTCGTACTAAGGATCTAAAATAGTCTTTATCGGCACCCTCATCATTTGCACATTAGTTTCGATTAGTTTGGTTGCACATAACCAGTAGTTATGCATAATTTCCCTACTGAGTTCCTCAAGGAATTCCTTCTTTCTTTTAAAGCTAAATTTATAAATGAGGAGCCACAACAGCGCCTTATTAGCGGGAAGACTGGCATTATAAAATGCACTGTCGTTGGAAATCCAGCTCCACAATTGCGCTGGAGTTTGGGAGATGGAAATCAACCGGATGGCGTGAGGTTCAAGCTGTTATTAAATGGGAGCTTGCACGTCGATCCAGTACATAGAGATGACAACGGAACATACAAATGTACAATGACCCAAAGTAGAGGATCTGAGAGACTCACCGAGAAATATCAAACCATCAACGTTGTTGTTATAAGTAAGTAAAGGTCGACAGAATGTGTGGAGGACTATGGAGCTTAAAGCTGTCCAAGGTTTATCAGTGCGCAGGAGAAAATTTCAAACTTTTCTGTTTTGGAAGAGGAGTACGCATCCTTGAGATAACTTTTTTAATACTTGATACATTTCAGTGTATTTCAGTATCAAGCTGGGGCTTGGGTAAGATGTGTTGTAACATCTGAACCTGTTGGGACCCCTCTTAGGCCAAGGGGGCCCATAACTGTTACGCATGTGCTTGCCAAGAATGGAATGGCATGTGATGTTTTGTCTTAGGCGGCAATATTATTATGTTTTGTCACCAGTAGTTTGTACTGTACGCGTTTGATCAAGTGATATTTCGACAAGGTGGGGCTTGCAATCAGTAAGTGTGAACTCGCAATAAAATCTAGACATATAGACCCCCGTCCCCCACAAAAAGCGAAAAAGCAAACAAACAAACAGAAAAACTAAACAGGAAAAAAAAGGAACAAAGAATACAAAAGGGACAGCTCATTTTGTGGAAGTGTATATATTTTCAGAATATCCTTAGGTGTCTGAAAAACAAGCAGAGAATACTAAAGATAGCACAATAAGTTGCTATTTTTAAGGCCTTGGCCAATGTCCTTAAATGTCAGACCACCAAAGGCAAAGATCTGTCTTTTTGTTTGTTCGTTTGTTTGTTGTTTTTTTTTTGTTTTTTTCGCTATTTTGTTTAGTTCCACCAAAAGTCCAGCTTCAAGGACCACGACACCATGTTCGTGAGGGAGACAACGTTACTTTGAATTGTTCCGTGAGCGACGGTTCCCCTCAGCCAAAACTTCTATGGTTTCACGACGGGCAAAAGTTAGGAGAGGTGAACGAAAACATGGTCCTGAGGAACATAGGACAGGAAAACGAGGGAACTTACATCTGTAAAGCGGAGAATGAAGGAGGCTTTGCAAGTGACAGCATCTCCATCGTCGTCGACAGTAAGAAATTAAGTAGCCTTGTGCAGAAACGATTTATGTGTATTGTTATCACATTTTATGTTGGACTGTTAATTACTGACCTCTACAACGCACTGTTTCCCTGCTGAGACCAGAAAAGCTGAGACCAGAAAAGCACTGACTTTCGTCCGGGAAAACATTTAAAACATACAAATGATTGTAACTTGCTCATAAACCAGAAACTATGCGTGTTTGACTGAAAGTTGTACAGCGGCGTAAGTGTGAACAATTCTTAAATTTCCGAAAAGCGAAACTGAGGATTTATTGCACGTCTTTAAGAACATCAACTTTCCAAGACGGAACTTCATGTCGATGAACTCCTAGACGAAAGTGCTCCAATGTCTTTATTGTTCTCCATTAAATAAAAAGTTGCCGTGCAGGGACAGGGACAGGAAAGCAAAATCGAAAGGTCTGGGTGTATTTCAAATTTGATTTATCTGTTAGAATTAGTCGGAACGTCAATATTTCATATAAACCTACATCCACTGTCAAGTAGTGGTACGGACGATAGCCAAGTATCTATGCCCACGTGCAAGAAATCCAAAGCTTTCGCCTCTTAACCACGAGGGATTCGGCTTAGAGTCCAATATGGCGAGTGCAAGATGGCAGCTGTCCAGTTAATGACGTAATTTCCAGCCAAAGTGACGCAATCCTTATATTTCACTGGCTGGCGTTGGTTTTCATCGCTCAGTTAACCTGCGACAGGCGTTCTTTTTTAAGGGGGTCGCGAATGTCGCGTTCACGCTCCGCCCAAAACAGAACTCATGATCACATGTTTTTGCGCACTAGATGATCACAGGTTAATGCCAACAACGTGATTACAGGTTATTGCTCAGTAAGCCCTCCTAATATGATAGCGATATCAGCGTATCATTGCAGCAAATCAGCACTGGTTATTATTATTATTATTATTGTCATTATCATTGCCATTACCATCATTATTATTTTTATTATTATTATTATTTGTCTTTGTTTTCAAGCTCCACCGAAACTGAATCCAGCTCTCAAAGATGGGAATGTGTCTTTGCACTCGCCATTAACATTGAAGTGCATTGAGAGGAGTGATCCTGAAGCAAACGTGGCCTGGACTAAAAATGGAACTTATCTCGCCAATAACAACACGGTCACCATCAAAAATGTGACTTTCCAAGACGCAGGCCAATATGAATGTGTTGCTGAAAACAGGGCAGGAAAAGTCAATCTCACTATTTGGATTGATGTTACAGGTAACGCTTAAGATTCTTTTCATATTTTTCTTTCTTTGTGAGTGTGTAAGTTAAGGTTTAGGCCAACTTAAGCGTACTGTAGTAAACTAAACGGCTAGTAATCATTAGTACCCATATTAGATTTCTGTTTGTGCATAGAATACCTTTCTCAGTTTGTCTTGCGTTTGGACTTGTTGGTAAAAGTTCATGAGTCGCCGAAATGTATTTGTTTACAATCACTGTAGTTCACTAATGTGTGCCGACCTTAAGTTTCTTCGTTTATTTCACTGTTTTTATCCAAGGAAGAATTTCTTTCACTTGAGGTGGCTTAGAACATTTTTTTGCGCCAGAAAAAGATCTTAAACGAAACTCATGGAAAACAGCTGCATAGCTTTCTTAACTGTTTGTTTACTGGAAGGCCATCCCCCCTTTTTTGTTTTGTTTTGTTCAGCGTCGAATGCGTTTCCTGGTATTGGGTCGGTCGGTCGGATTGAAAAAAAAAATCATGAGAAGTCTCGGAATAGGAGGCCTGGTACCCCAGCATCATTGCTGTGGAGGCTGGGAACAAGGCATGACCAAAGAGGATGACGTTAAAAGTTAATATTTACATATTTGGATTAACAAAATGCACAATATACTGTAAAAAATGTTCCTGTTTTTCTCCCTGTTTTTGTATGTACTGTTACTATGTTCATTTTTGAGATTAAAAGAGTTCTTTAAAGTGAAAAATGGTTAAACTGCGTCGTTACATTATTTTGCTTTTTTGAAATGCCAAAAATTTGGGTTGATCGGACGACGCTAAACGGTGAAAAAAAAAAGAGGATAGCCTAAATACAAAAGAGAGAATTCTGAGTAAGAAATTGACTCGTAAGTGCATATTTTGGAAATTGCTCAAAATCTTCTGATGGAATTTTAAAAGATAATGGCCATGGTATCATTTTGTTGTAATCTAGCCAAAGTGCAAAAATTTCAGCATGGGTTGCACGGGTAGATTTAGATTTAGAGCGCGGAAAACTATTTGTGCGACCTCCAAAAATGAAACTATTGTACAGGTCTTGGAGAGGGAAAAGCCCATAGGTGGCGCGGAGGAAAAGGCATAACAATTCTTTTTTTTTTTCTTCAACTGACAGGTCTCTCGGTTCGCGCATCAATGATAGAGATGTGAAAGATATATTTGTGTGGAACGTGCATGAATCAGTTGGGTGACAGTAAGATCAAATGAGAGATAAACATCATTTATCATTTACAGCGATATTTTACTCTTTAATTAGTCTTTCCGGTGGTTAGCGTGTCTCCAAGAAACCAAACTGTTCATGAAGGCAAAGAAACGAACATTAGATGCAAAGCTACAGGTGTACCACGGCCAACATTATGGTGGGAATTTGACAAAGGAGAGCTTCCCTCAGATGCTGTCATCACAAGTACTTCGTACCAGTCTCTACTTCACTTGCCAAGTACTACAAAAAGCATGGAGGGATGCTACAAGTGCAAAGCAAGAAACAAGGCCGGTGAAGCATATTCCAATTCTACTCTTCGTATAATAGGTTTGATTTTATCACAAGTTATGCATGGAATTCGCCATTAAGTGACCAGCGACTATGTTACTTTTCTGAAACGAAAGAAAGCGTTTGGATAAAACGCAAATCCCTTCCCAAAGGATTGTTAGGGTCCACCGATATGGTTGCCGTTTCTTTGTTTTGGTCCAACAGCGCTGCCGCCGTCGCAATAGGACGCACTTGCTAGGCTGTTCCCTAGACGTGTGTGTGGGGTGATGTGTATTTTGGCACTTTTGTGAGATTTTTGGCTTCACAGGGCTAACGGATAGTCCCATCGTGAATTTGTAATTGAATGCCGGCTCCAAGAGCTCATGTTACGTGCTGGAATAACCAAGAGATGTCCGCGAACAAGGCATTAAAAAAAAGAACTCCCGAGTACGATATAAGGCATGCAACAAAGATTACGTTAAACAGTTCGTAAAGCAAAGTAGGCTTACTGTCTTTCATGGCCTTTCAGGTATTGGTCTTGATTGACTTTGAACTCCAAGTTCCACTGACTGTAGACAACAGTGCTTGACCTTCTTGATTCACTGGATTGTTTCCACTCACTGGACTTTCTGTGTACACAAACTCCCACGAAGGACTTCATAATAAACTCTGAACTCTTTATCTTCTTCCCTTTTCAGCGATCGTCTCTTTCTTCTCTTTCTTCTCTCCGTATATCGCAAGGTCAAAGGTTATCGCTCCACCATAGTTATCGCAGTTGATTATAGCTTCCTCACAGCTGCAGTATCGCATCGATAGCATAAGTTTATAAATCACAGCCGGCCA
Organism: Astreopora myriophthalma; assembly: GCA_014634185.1. NCBI lineage: Eukaryota > Metazoa > Cnidaria > Anthozoa > Scleractinia > Acroporidae > Astreopora > Astreopora myriophthalma. Next base: position 4,393 of record BLFK01000327.1, on the reverse strand, counting down.
CGAGGGTAATCCCTCGGGCAAAAGAGTTTTTTTTTTTCATTACTTATAAGCCCGCTTTTATAGTTTTACTCTAAACATCTAGAATGTTCTGTTGCTATTTATAGTCTATTACAAGGTGTACTATTTGTGGAAACACCTAAGTCACATCAAAGAAACTTCTGGAATATTACAGATGTAACATAGTTCTGGAAAAGTCTGGAATTGCATGACAGATAAACGAAAACTAATTCTGATCCTCATAACACTCATCACCTGTAGGGAAAAATCTTAAGTTAATTGAAAGGTGTGAGCTTTCAACAGCCTTCGAGGGTTTTACGCGGAACGATTATGTTTTATTCCACGCACGAGCTCGCGCTGGATACAAGGTGGTAAATAGCCAACGGAGCGCCGAATCGGCCATAACCAATCTCGTATCCAGTGCATTAAATTTACAACCTTTCGTTTATTTTTTGTTGACGAAACTTGGCGTCCCACCGAAAATTCTTGTGCTAAAGCCACATTTGTCGCGCCAAGATAGGATAATGAGACAGAGAGGGAAGCGCCCAGTCTAGCCTTTGGGATATGTGAATTTCAGTAAAGTTATTTTTAGTGACGGAAGTCTGTTTCATGAGACGTCCGCGAACACTGATTTATGGCTCTCGCGCCTTTAATGTGGGACGTTTCGGGTCATATGCCACATTTTTGCTGCAGTAAGCATAAATCTGCACCGTTTAATGATTTTACAATAATATTTTAAATAAATCAGAGTTGAGGTTTGTGGACTTCTC
>BLFK01000324.1:898301-908301 GCA_014634185.1 Astreopora myriophthalma | reverse complement strand
TCTTGGAAGCACATAGTCGCTAGCTCATTACAAGTTGGTCATAAAAATATGGAATAAACTACCTCAATATCTACGAAAAATGAGGAGACCTTCCTTTTAAAAATTGTTTAAAACACACACTACCGCGGTTTTTTAGAGTACGAGGATTGTTATGTTGATGTTAACACCCTCATACAAAAATTACCTCTTTATAGTCAGTAGAAATATTGTACAGCGTAATCTATAAACTTTATTACGATACCAGTAATTAAGTATGTAGAGAGTTATTTCCCTTATTCTCTTCAATTGTTTTCTTATCAATTAATTCATCTTTGTTTATCTCTTTATTTTCTGCTTTTAATCAATTAACTAATTACTTAATGAATTTAATAATTTACTATTAAAGACTTCTTTTTACATATTTAGATAATAAAACTACCTGCCCAGATTAGCACTTTCTATCATTGCGGGATAGTGTAGCAAAAAAAAAAAAAAAAGCTAATAAACTTGTAAACTTGTAAACCAGTCACAGTTAAGTCAAGGAAACGCGGCTACCATTGCTGTTTGCGGTTTATTTCCTCATGCCTGCTTGGCCTTTCCTTAACTTCACGTAAATATTTCTAGTACCCATAATTTTCTGAGTTTCACCGTACTTGTGGGCTTTGAATTTCAGGTGAGAAGATTCTGTGGGCAAGTCAAGCATTGAATGCATCCCACTCTACAGGAGAGTGCCAACAACTTTTTGAACTTTTGAAGACCTGTGCTAAGACGTTAAAATCATTCAAAGAGATCCAGCACTAAAACAGCTACAATAAATGAATGAAGTGATAAATGTATAAGAAAATGGTTTGAACCCAGGAGTAACATACCTCTATTGAAAATGATCATCTGGTTGACTGGAGTCCTGAGAAGGGCTGTTGTTGTTGACTAACGTTTCGACAACCTGTGCGGAAGCCATCTTCAGAGTCTGACTCTGAAGATGGCTTCCGCTCAGGTTGCCGAAACGTCAGTCAACAACAACAGTCCTTCTCAGGACTCCAGTCACCCAGATGATCATTTTCAATCGGGGTATGTTACTCCTGGGTTTTAACCATTTTCTTATTGGAATAAGCAATATAAATTTTTAAATCTAATCGTCTGTTCAGGAACAGAGCTAACGACAAACTGCCCTATTTGGTTGTGTTTTTAGGAGGAAACCGTCAAAAATCGAAACAAGGCAGTGTTTTCTGAGAGGTCCGCGTGTTTCACATAAAATAATGTAATTAAGTTATTTTGGTTAGTGACAGATCTAGGTAACTAAAGTAAAAAAAACAAACAAACAAACAAACAAACAAACAAATTATTTACCATCCGAAAAAGAGTGGGGGGGGGTGGGGGCTTAGCTCCCCCCCCTAGGCCAACCCTCTGCGGGGTCCCTGTGAAAGAGAAATGATTCCCGTTTTTATTAAACGTGAAAGAAGCTGATGTCGAGGGCAAACGTCGGAGTTTGGACAACATTTGTTTGGAGGCCTGGAAATTGATTTGCGAATGACTAAACAGAGGGATACATCACAAATGCAAAATTCCTTCATTATTGTTGATGGGCTGGAGAAAGTTGTTGATATTTAGAAGAAGTTGATATTTATCGATTCCAAATAGGAAAGTTTATGTTTTTGTTTAAGAAAGGCCTTTCCGATGTTTTCAAAAACATTTTCGCCCTTGCTAGCCATATCAGGGCTTCTGATAGGGTGTGAAAAATATTTGGAAATTATGTGGCACTTCCAATTCTCATTATGCGGCAAGGAAGGTCTATTATGCAGCAAATTATGCGATTTTATTTTAGATAATTCAACCTTGGTTTATTAGGTCTAAGAGGAGCACAGTCCATTTTTTGCAATTTTTGCATTTTTTGCAATTAGAGCACAAAGGAATGATGAAAACGTCTGAAATGAATCATTTGCTGCCTTATTTTAAATGATATCACTGATATCAGAGGTGGCCAATTTGGCCGATATTTTTAAAGTGTCACATGTAAATATTAAATATAGGATATTAAACTTCAATAGAGATAAGCATATTCCGTTTGAGGCCATAAAATGGATAATATCAACAGCTGTTTCAGTTATTAAACACTTTTTTTTTGGTTTGACATACATGAGGTTATTACCACTAATAAGAAAAGCAAAAAATAAATTAAAGTAATTGCAGGCGATTTGTTAATGTTTTTGTTTTTTTTTTGTTTTTGTTTTTTTGTTCTTGTTTTTTTGTTTTTGTTTTTGTTTTTTCTTTTACAGCATACAAAGAAAGAGTTTCCACATTTGCCCAGGCTGTGGGCTAGCAGATTTTACCTGTCACTTGCCTGGATTTAAAAGTGAATGTACATACACCTAACACCCAGCTGCTTTTTGTTTGTTTGTTTCAAACGACTAACATGCGTTTAAGTTACACTAGGCAATTTTTCGTGCAACTTGTCTCGCAATCTTGTCACGAGACAAGTTGCATGAAAAATTGCCTAGTGTAACATACCCTGCCACACACAGTTTTAGCTATTTTTTTTTGTTTTTGTTTTTTTTTTGTTGCCGCAATCGTTGCGAAAAGTATAAGTCAGTTCTACTTTCCACAACGCGTCTCGCAACGTTGCAAGGAATTTTTTCCACATTGCCCGGTGTAACATCTACCCTGCAACTTGTGTCGCAACGTTTTGCGCAATCAACGAATGAAAATGACCCTTTGACGTCACGTGATCATCAAAGCCAGACAACTTGGACGAAACGTTGCCTAGTCTAACTCCGGTCTAGCAACTTGTCTCGCAGCGTGGGAAAATTTATGACAACAAAATTGCGAGACCAGTTGCAAGAGAAATTGAAAAGTGTAACAGCGCCTTAAATCGATTGTAGAACGTCCGAGATTAAAAAGAAGATTGACAATAAAGAACGTATTCGCGTATAAAGTGATTGAACAAGTGGAATTCTTTGAAAATAGCTACATATTGCAAGCGACTATCGAGCAGTTTTCACGCCGAGTGTTTTCCGAACTTGAGAATATATCAACGATTGCGATTGGTTTATTTACAAGAAAGATTATTTTATTCCGTGCCAATGATAAGTCGCTTAATATTGAAAACCAGAACCAGGTCCCCGAACGAACGCTTCCAGACGAGTTTCAACGCCTTTTGAAAGATAAAACGCCTTGAGATAACGCTTAAATTATCTGAGAACTAGGATAAAGCGAGATTTGGTTTTCTTCTGCAAATTGTGCGATTTTAAACAAATTCTGCGATTTATGGCGATTTTAGGTTAATTATGCGAAATCGCAAAATCGCATAATATCAGCAGCCCTGGCTATATTCATCACTATAATACTACAAAGTATAATGCTTTTTACATATTTCCTTGTAGAACGAATATTAGACAGTTTGCGATACGTTCTCTAGGACCTAAACTATTGAATTCGTTAAGTTCAGAAATACAGAACGTTGAAAATGTCTCATTTTTTAAAGACTAACTTGAAAACATTTCTTCTGAATTGACTGCCTCTAGCTCCAACTAAATACTCTTTGCCGTGAATGTATCGTTTGTGTGCTCGTTTTCTTTCTTTCTTTCTTTCTTTCTTTCCGGTTTTCCATGATTGCATTGCTCGTGCGCTGGTTTTTCTGTTTCACCTCTGTCTCCTTTTTTATCCTTAACGTATATAGCACTTGATAAAGTCACGCCAACTTGTTCGTTAAAAGTTGAAAAGTTATTGAGCCTGTACCTCGAATAAGCCTCCCCGCCATACGTATCTATTATTGCTCTACTCAATTATCCCTTTGTAATTTTAGGCCCTGTTTACAAGGAGGGAGGGCAACCCTAGTGCTAGGGTTACCCTAGCACTTGCATGCACATTTCTTTTTTTCATCGACGTGTTTACAAGGCAGCTAGGGTTACCCTGGTGCTTAGCTGCCTTGTAAACGCTCTGCTAGGGACACCTCGCCTACCCTGGACAACCTTTCAGCGATTGCCATTGTGCTTGCGATGCTGGCGGTTACCAAGCACAAAAAGTTGTCCCGGATGGTAGGATAACCCCACCCGTGAAATTTTGCTTGTAAACCCGGGCTATCTTTGAACCTCCTGCTAGGGTAACCTTACCTGCTTGTAAACAGGAGGATCCTCGAACAGCATTGGGCAAAATCAGAAGATTGGAGAAGCGCAAAAATCGGAGGATCTGCAAAAATCGGAGAACTGGAGTACGGAAAATCGGACTTGAAATGGTCAGGGACCATTCAACTTAGCACTCAGCAATTGTATCAACTCCAACGTAACGTGTCTACAAATTACAAAGGAATACAAATACTAACGGGCTAACAAACTATATGAGAAAAATAGGCTTTTAAAGAGACACTACAGGATAAATATCAGAATCGGAAAAATAGAAGGATCTTAAAACTCAAATCGTAAAGTCGGAAAAGCAGGATAAGCGAAAAACATACGTAATTCGCGAAGATTTAAAAGAACGGAGAAACGGATCGGAGGAATAGTTTACCTGAAGCTCTTAACATTCTCCGATTTCACCATTATCGTACCATACTGACTTCTATTCACCTAACTCATGTTGCGTGTTGTGTGTTTCTAGCATATTGCGTATTTCTAGTGTATTTCGTAGGTGTAAATTGCGGTGTGCAACCTCCTGTCTTGTACCCACAAAGCACGTGTCATCTTGGCGGCGGCGGCGGCGGCGGCGGTGGCGTCCACTCTCGCTCCGCATCTTCTGGGCCTTGCCGCCTTCATATTACTCCTAACCACTAAATGAGTCTCTTTACTGACGACTTTTTAAATACGATTCTACGCCTCTACATTGGTTTGCATGGACGGCCCAACCAGTTTAAAATCAACCCACAGCTTCGCAGAAATGGATTTCTCGCCCAACGGATCCGCTACCACGGCAATCATTCTGCAAGTTTGTCTTTGGAAAAAATTTTCCTGATTGGACCTTCGAATATAACCCACACTATCAGCTGCCAATACCTCAACACCAGGAGTTAAATCGGTAAGAAGACGGAATTCAAAACGCTCTCTATCGGAACTGATTTAGTTAGTGTAACCGAGACATGGCTTCGACCAGATATTCCAGACTGTGAAATCCTGCCTGGTGATGTCTTCACTATACATCGGCATGATAGAACAGACAGAGTCGGGGGAGGAGTAATGCTTGCGGTTAAGAACAATATTGCAAGTATCCATAGGATGGACCTTGAATGCAATGCTGAAATTTTGGCCTGCGCATTACGCCCCGAGTCAAAAGGGGAACTTTTGGCCCCGGTCTTTTACCGACCTCCTAATTCTGTTGTGTTACATAAAAGAATTTAAAAGATCTATGCTCTTCCCTTCAAAGGCCAAGTGCGATCAAATAATTATATGTGGTGATTTCAACCTCCGTAGTATTGACTGGTCTGCAGGGACAGCGACTACTGGCGATGCAATTCATAATAATTTTACTAAGACAGTGAAAGATAACTTCTTGTGGCAACTGTTAAACTCACCAACCAGGTAAAACACGCTTGTATAATTTTGACTAACATTCCGGACAAGGTCAAAGACCTTGCAGTCTTTGAAGATATCTTCAATTCCGAGTAAAAAATCTTAATCTTTGAACTTGATTTCAAAATTGCTAGGAAATCTATAGTCAAGCCATCTACTTTCAATTTCAAGCAAGCCGACTGGCCCGGCCTCAATAAACTACTCTCTCTTGCCCCGTGCGACATGGCTTTCGTTCACAATGATGTTAATTAGTCTCTTGGAAATTGGTGCAATTTGTTTTTTTACCGTTGTCAATGGTCACATACCAAATTGCATAAAGCGCATTACGACTAATAATCCGTGGATTGATAGTATGCTCTTGAAATTAACTAAGAAGAAAAGCAAACAAAGGAAGAAGGCGCTGAGAACAAAATCCGCCGGCGATATTTGTTGGATTAGTTGTCAGACTTCCGGAGTTCTAGAAAGACCCCGTTGCATGTTGGGGGCGGCGCGCTCTGAGAGACTCCCGCCATCTTGTGTGTATCTTGAGTTGTGTACGGAATAAATCCTTGTTTTGAGGCCTAAATATTACAATATTGATAAACTCAAACAACTGAGACACGAAACCAAACAAATGATCCGCAAAAAGAAGATAGAGCAAGCAAACAGGCTACGTGATTCTATGCTTGAAAACCCACAGCGATTCTTGTCGCTCATCAAATCATCAACAAAGCTAAACCAAAAGCCTTCTTTTCTTAGAGACGGTCAAGTATTCGCTAGTGACACTGTTGAAAAAGCGAACTTGCTAAATCGATTTGTCCACCCGTGTTTAGTTCACTTAACGACCACGAGCCAATAGGCTACTCATCGTTCCATCCACGATAATCCTAATTGTCTTTCTACTATTCAACTATCGGTTACCGAAGTAGGTAAAGTTCTACAAAGCTTGGATCCTAACAAGGCATGAGGCCCTGATGACATCCCGAGTCGACTCCTTACAAATGTCGCAGTCGAAATCGCGCCCTCACTGTGCAAGCTCTTTAATCTTTCACTTTCACTTGGCATTATGCCTACCAACTCGCCAACATTACGCCGGTCTTCCTGAAGAAGGATGAACCAACACTACCGATCAATTATACACTCATCTCTCTGCGCAGTGTAATTTCTAAGGTACTTGAACGCTGTATTCTCAACCACTGCTATCAACACCTTGAAACCCAGCTGCACTACCTCCCACACGGCTTTCTAAGGGGCAGGTCTACTACGACTCAACGTTTAGAGGTCTACAGTATATTGGACTGTCGCTAGTGGCCGAGAGGTTGATGCAGTCTATCTTCCTTCCCAATCTGCTGCTGCATGAGTTAGAACCGTGTGGAATCCGCGGCGCTCTTCTCTAATGGTTTCGAAGTTATCTTACCGACAGGCAACAAAGAGTTGTCATAGATGGCTGCTCCTCTTACTGGCTCCCTGTGACTTCCGGTGCACCGCAAGGATCGATTCTCGGCCCGATTATTTTTCTTGTGTACAATAATGATATTCCTGATTATACTTCGGCCAATTCAACCATTTCTCTCTTTGCAGATGACTCCAAACTTTATCGAGCCGCTGATCACCCTGGCGCCGATAAGCTTTTGTCTGCAACGACATCTTACCTGCTTGCAGAAGTGGGGTCAAGATTGGCAAATGGACTTCAATGGAACCAAATGTAAAGATTTGAAAATCTCCAGAAAGAAATCGCCCATAACATCCAACCGGAGCTATACCCTGGATGATCATCAGTTAGAATATTTCCCTTCAATAAATGGTATTATGATTACCAGTGACTTGTCCTGGTCAAGACACATTAAAGTCGCCTTTGGCAACGGCAACAAGGGTCTCGGCCTCCCTAAAAGAATCTGTTACGATGTGCGGGACGCAAATGCCAAAATGCTCCTATATTGTGCGTTAATTCGCCCTAAGCTGGAGTATGGTATTATTGTATGGTCGCCATATACTATCAGACATCGTGCCCTCATTGACAATGTGCAGCAAAGAGCTACCAAATTCACATCGCACTATCCTCAGAATATGACCTGCAATGAGAAAATAATCAAACTTTCTGCCTCAGTACATCGTACAGAACTATCTGATTTACTGTTTTTCTTTTTGTCCAGAAACGGTCTTATATCTACTGAAGGTAGAAACTACCTTCGTACCCTCCAGCCACGGCACCGTACGAGAAACTATAACCCCCATAACTACAATATAATACATGAACACAATCAGAATTATTAAAGGAAATATTTCTCCATTAGGACTGCGAATTATGGAATTCGTTGCCCGCTTGCATTGAAGCAATTAATTCACTCCCCACTTTCAAGACTAGCTTCATTAGTACCTATTTACCAATGCGTGTATCCTATAGCCCTCCGATGTGGAGTGCACGGTGCTTGAGACACTTTTGTATCAGTTGTATTGTTGTAGCGTTGTATTATAGCATTTTTTATAGGATTGTAGCCTTTTACATGTAGTAGGGGGTCAGATCGTAATTGGGACGCAAGTTCTGTTTCCTTGCCCAGTCATAGTTTGTATTTTACTTTGATAAATTGTTTTATTGAATTAACTTTGGTCTCTAACTCATTAGACCTTAAACCTAAATTAGTTATGTAAATTCACAAATACTTCTAACGTTGTGTATAGTACAAAAAAACTAGTTCGCTCAGATGCAAAACATGATCTCAAGAGAATAATAACAACAACAATAATAATAATAATAATAATAATAATAATAATAATAATAATAACAACAACAATAATAATGCATAAACTGTCACCCCAAGAGAACAATAACTGCCAGCTGTGCTTGCGTGTTCTTCTCTAAAATGTTTCCATCTAACAACTAACGAGCGCTGGAATGATATGAGAGCAGATGTGTAGTAACCTAACGCATGTTGCGTGACCCCGAGAGAATGATAACTGTCAGCTGTGCTTGCGTGTTCTTCGCCAAACAGTTTCTTTCTTAGATCTAGCGAGCGCTGCTTTGATTTAGGGCAGATGTAAAGTCATCTAACTCATGTTGCGTGACCCCAAGAGAAAGATAACTTTGAGCTATGCTTGCGTGTTCTTCTCCAAACAGTTTCTTTCTTAGATGCAACGAGCACTGGATTGATATCAGAGCAGACGTCTAGTCACCTAACGCATGTTGCGTGACGCCAAACCCATGGTAACTGTCTTGCGTGTTCTTCTTCAAAACAGTTTCTTTTATAATATGTAACACGCGCTGCTCTGTTGTCACAGCAGATCCGTCGTCACATAGCGCATGTTGCGTGACCCCAAGACAATGATAACTCCCAGCTATGCTTACGTGTTCTCCTCATAACAGTTTCTTTCTTAGATCCAACGAGCGCTGCTTTGATATCAGAGCAGATGTGTAGTCACCTAACGCATGTTGCGTGTCCCCAAGAGAATGATAACTGGCAGCTGTGCTTGCGTGTTCTTCTCCAAACAGTTTCTTTCTTAGATCTAACGAGCGCTGCTTTGATGTGACAGCAGATGTGTAGTCACCTAGCGCATGTTGCGTGTCCCCAAGAGAATGATAACTGTCAGCTGTGCATGTGTGTTCTTCTCCAAACAGTTTCTTTCTTAGGTCCAACGAGCGCTGCTTTGATGTCAGAGCAGATGTGTAGTCACCTAACGCATGTTGCGTGTCCCCAAGAGAATGATAACTGGCAGCTGTGCTTGCGTGTTCTTCTCCACACAGTTTCTTTCTTAGATCCAACGAGCGCTGCTTTGATATGAGAGCAGATGTGTAGTCACTTAACGCATGCTGCGTGTCCCCAAGAGAATGATAACTGTCAGCTGTGCTTGGGTGTTCTTCTCCAAACTGTTTCTTTCTTAGATCCAACGAGCGCTTCTTTGATGCGAGAGCAGATGTGTAGTCACCTAACGCATGTTGCGTGTCCCCAAGAGAATGATAACTGGCAGCTGTGCTTGCGTGTTCTTCTCCACACAGTTTCTTTCTTAGATCCAATGAGCGCTGCTTTGATATGAGAGCAGATGTGTAGTCACCTAACGCATGCTGCGTGTCCCCAAGAGAATGATAACTGTCAGCTGTGCTTGCGTGTTCTTCTCCAGACAGTTTCTTTCTTAGATCTAACGAGCGCTGCTTTGATGTGACAGCAGATGTGTAGTCACCTAACGCATGTTGCGTGTCCCCAAGAGAATGATAACTGGCAGCTGTGCATGTGTGTTCTTCTCCAAACAGTTTCTTTCTTAGATCCAACGAGCGCTGCTTTGATGTCAGAGCAGATGTGTAGTCACCTAACGCATGTTGCGTGTCCCCAAGGGAATGATAACTGGCAGCTGTGCTTGCGTGTTCTTCTCCACACAGTTTCTTTCTTAGATCCAACGAGCGCTGCTTTGATATGAGAGCAGATGTGTAGTCACCTAACGCATGCTGCGTGTCCCCAAGAGAATGATAACTGTCAGCTGTGCTTGCGTGTTCTTCTCCAGACAGTTTCTTTCTTAGATCTAACGAGCCCTGCTTTGATATGACAGCATATGCGTAG
>BLFK01000324.1:879727-893965 GCA_014634185.1 Astreopora myriophthalma | reverse complement strand
GTAAGACTGGTGTGTAGGAACTCTCGTTGTACCTCCCTCTGTAGAGACAAAGAGATTTCTCACCGCAGGGGAGTCATCCCAAAGCTGGAAACCGGGCCGATGTCCAACGACATTGTCCCACATAGTCTTAAATATCAGACGTAACGTCTTCGGGAATTCATTTAGAACGAGAGACAAAAACTTGAAGTAATTTAACTCCTCGATTCGGTAAGGCTGCAGGGACATCTTGAGCTGGCGGAAATGAAGCAGGTCGTAATGTTTTGATTTTACTAACCTAGAAACACACAAAAAGCAACAAGCAGCAATAAACAATGAGGCAGGTAAATATATTAATAACTCTTATGCTACGATGAAAGAGTTAGTTAATCAAATTACATATCTCATTAGAGAATTTGATATATTCCGGAGGAATTGAACGGACGACTGATAAACCATAGCCTCTGGGTGATAACAAAAGATTAGGCGTTGAATTTCAATTTAGAGGCATTATCCATTCGGGATGGTTTGGCCCCTGTAAAGCGCTGCTCGCAACCTCAGGAAAATCGTTGAGAGAAAACATGGCTAAACTGGTACCCATTGTGAGCATGCATCATCCACTGGGGCAAGCTGGGATGTGCAAGTAATGCTGACACATTGCTTCCTAAAAGCGATGTCTTCCTAAAACTCTGGGTAGATGACTTCACTATGTTGCCTAGCACTCAACGAAAGCTCCAACACAGCTCGTCGAAAGGTCTTGCGTACACACAAAATCGTACATGAAGTAAAGAAGACAGTAAAATGTTAAGCCCGGTGATCGAATGAAATGATGAATTTATCAGTAATGACGCGGGCATACTCTATCCGAACTAGTAATAGGAAAATCAATGTGGATAAGAAATTCGTGCTTCGCCATCGTGGTAGTTACTATAATAAAATATAATACTGTCGTTTGTTTCACTATGTCGGCACTTGAGGTTTAGATCGCTTAGCCTGCGAGCAGGCTCTATCTTCGAAGCGAGAGAAAGCGAGAAAAAGGGGGCACTGGGGTGAGAAGGCAGAACTTACTTTTTCACTTGTCCCCGCGAAATCGCTTCCCCGTTCCGCGGAGAGCCTGTTCGCAAGCTATAGGCGATGAGTTCGACTCGATTCTATATTGCGGATGCGGTAAATTCTACATCGGAGAATCAGGGAGATGCAAGGGAGAATCAAGGAGCACAGCAGAGATATACGATATTCTCGTACCGAGACCTTTGCCGTTTCTGAGTATGCTCACCAGCCTGTCTACTGTCAGCTTGTTCGGGAAAGCTATTCACATAAGACCTTACCCTAATCATATCAGCAGGGATAATGGAATCGACATTCCTGAAACGTGGATGCCCACGACCAAGAAACACCAAAGGTGATTGGTAGTGCTCCGGACTACGCAATGAACATCTAAGAAAAGCAGTACAGCATCGGACTGCACTGGAAACAATTTATCAGCGGAATAAAGTAGGATCGAAATGCCCCAATCACAGCGTAACCAGTCGACCTCATCGCTTGATGAAGACCCGGGGGAGTACTCCCTTATAAGCTATATAGGTTTGTGCTGCCCCAAAGGGTATGGTTGTTGAGCCGTTTTGGTCTGATTTGATCGTTATACTCTGGAATCGGGCATGGGCATGGGAACCACGAGAGCTTATACACGTTTCTGTCGTTTCAACTCCAAATGATTAATAAAGAAAGAGAAGTAAGCAAAATGTGTCATTCCGGCGGAAAACAGAAAAAAAAAAGAAATCATTCCAGCGGAATTTTACCAAGTCTTGACTTCGGCCCGTGACTTCGCCCTGATACGAAGGTTAGTTACGCTACAACAAAGCCAGTGGGAAAATTTGTAATCGCAACGTGTATTTGCAATCAATAGAGTGATTACCAGTCTGCAAAGCAAATGCTTTCAAAAGTAACAGGCACGAACTAGAACTTTTCAAGAGAAACCGAGTTTGATCTTGTGACCCTTACCGATGAACGCAATCTACTGAGATCTTTTATCAACGTGAAGTTAATGGTGAGTATTTCTTTGTAAAACCTAAGCATAAAAGGTGCTCTAAGTATAACTTCTATCAAGAATTTGAAATGCGAGCTGTTAGCATCGCATCAGGTCTGAAAACGCGTATGGAAAATGACATGTTTTGGTCTGGAATAGGGTCAGGATTTGGAGAACGGGGAGGGACACCCCCACCAAGAATTCTGAGGAGTAACCTTTTCCCCGGAGATGAAGACTAGCAGTAGGTAGTCGAAACGTCAACATCTACATCTCAAGTGACTACATCGTGAGACAAACGATAATGCTCTATATTATTGATCGGAAGGTCATAGGCTCGACTCCAATGTGCCCGCGTCATTACTCATAAACTCATCATATTGGTGACGTTGACACGATCTCCCAATGGCACATTCTTGGACATTAATCTTGTCATGAGAAAACTGCTAATTGGTCGGTAAGAATTGTGCATCGATCTAATACACGAGTGGGACACTCATTTTTCAAGCACCTGCTTTCGGGTTTTTGGTCACGCTTTTGGTGGAGTCCAAAAGGCAACAATAAAAGTATTGACACATTGACTGCAACTTTTCGCGAGGACGAGCGCTTAACTGAATGAGCTCAAGCTGTGTCCAAAACGACCAGAACAGCCGGAAAACAAGCCTGCGAGCAGCCGGACATGTAAATGAAAACCTAGATCAAAACTTGGATTCTGAAGTGAGGAATAATTTTTCTGCTAGGTGTAAATACCGTCGTCGCCAAAGTCTCCCGACAACGCAATACCGAAACCACTTGGAATCTGGGTTACTGATTTCAAGATTTTAGTTACCGGTTGCCGATTTTTATTCTTGTACGAAAAAAAAAACACTTTTGCGAACCGAGGCACCGGAATATAAGACGGAGGGTGATTTTGTCTCCACTTCACAACGAAAGAACACGCTGCTTGCAGACAAATAAGTTTATTTGGTGGTGGCTTGGCAAGAACCAACCCAAACCACTATGTTACAGCAACAGCAAGAACTAATATGGACTAGGTTACATAAATCAGAATACACGTTAACCGCCGCATACGAGCAGCACTATATCACGCTCAATTACTGTTCCTTGACGGGTATGAACCCGTCGCACTGGCCACTTGCGCAATGTCCTCGTGGGTTCTTGTAAGTAATCCAAGTTCAATGTGAATACAAATGCAAGAACTGATTGTCAATCAGACTGCATAAACAGGTAAGAGCACGAAATTTAACGCAAAATAGACGATCCACGAACTTGGACCAAAATTCCCCATACACGAAAATATCATGGGAGTTAGGCCGCTAAACTTCCAAAGCACAGAAATTTTGCGTACCACTGCCAGTTAGGCTAGGGAGGCCTTCACTCTGGACGAAAATTCCCCATATACAAACATATCGAGCTAGTTGGGCAAATACACTTGAAAAGCAAACAAACCTTTCTTACAACTGCCAATACGTAAGACTGGGTAGTCCACTACTTTGGAGCAAAATCCCAAAATACGAGCGTATCATATCAGCTAAGGTAATAAACTAGCGAAATTACAAACTTCGTGACAAACAGCTAGTAGGGCTACAGAATGAATGGAAGACAGTATGCAAACTAATGAAAGAAATGATTATGAAGTGCGGGTTAGAAATGAACTGAAGAAATAATTCTCACACTTTCTGGACAATTTAAGCAATTGCAAACAGCTCGAATGGCGAAACAGAAACCATAATGAACGAAATGACATGAAATGCATCATACATTGAACTGCAGATATGAATAGAATAGAATAGAAAAGAATCTTTATACACGATAAGGATCAAGCTAAAAAGCTTGTGGGGTCGTGTGCTTAACAAGTTAATTACTCGTCCAATTAAAAACTAATAATTATAACTAAAACGCATTTCTAAGTTAATAAACTAACGCAATTAAACGTTAAAATTTAAAATTTCTTTCCCCCACTTAAAAATACGTGTAATCAGTTAATCTGTTCCTAACCTGTGAACCCGATAAACCAGTGAAAGTAAAGCTTCTGAAGTGATCATTTTTCATGAGTATTCTACGAAGTTTTTTGAGGTCAATACTACCTACATTTTTGACATGATGGTGATGAACAAAGTTCCGTATTACTTAACCTCGATGTACCAGTGAGTCTTTTAACAATCTAGTGTTGAATCTAGGTGTCGTCTGGATTGCTTCTTGATCTCTTAGTGAATAGCTACATTCCCGTCTTATGAATATGCTGTTTATGAATAAGCTTTTCTTTAGTTCTAGCATATGTGGTATCCAAGTAAGCTTATCGTCCACGATCATGCCAAAGAGACGAAATTTTGTGATATAGCTTCGTACCGATTTACCCAAAGGTACTGGAGGTAATGGTCTCATAATGGTTTGTGTGCTAATTAACATAACTTCGCCCTTAGCCGGGTGAGGTGTTAGGCGGTTCTCTAGGCACCACCTGTAGACCGCATGCAGCGCTTTGTTTAAAGAAGCGATCGCTGCGTCTGCAGACTCTCCGATGCAGAAAATTGACGTATCGTCCGCGTACATAAACAGGGATCCCATGGTTGCACCGGCATTGCGAGGTCACGGGTTCAAACCCCGTTGAAGTCCTGAACTTTTAAAGGCTTCTCTACGCAATTGCTAAATTTGCGTTCATAACTGCGAGGATCATAGCTTCACTTGAGAAACTATAATAGGTTGGTGGATAAAGGTCTTTCTCAAGCGACACGCACTGGTTATAGAGAGTACTAAGTTAAAGATATAAACGTTAGACCCACCGAGCGAAAGTGGGCGGTAAAATGACATGACTTTTTTTAACCTTAATAATAAGTCACTTGTTAAAGGTGACATGCACCTGCAACTAGCTGCGATGGACAGCGGTGTTTACAGCATAATCACGGATTCATTTTCGTCTAATTTCATTGCCTTGACGCAAAGTTGAAAGGGTGTAAATCCACTCATGGCGTAAGTCGCGTGACATTTCCTAACCATGAAAAGTCAGTTATTAAACTTGCGATGTGCCTATGGTTAGCTGCGATGGGCAGTGGTGTCTATAGCGTACACACTGGTGCACTTTCGCATCCGGCATTTCATTGCCATAACGCAAAGCAGGAGTCTACTCCATTAGGTTCGTACACCAACACAGGAGTAGACGAGCTACTTTTGGAACGAAATTTCGCGCGCTAAAAAGCATAGGCAGGCACGTTCATTCAATCAAATAGCTTAGCAAGGTGGCGATTGACAGCTCATTATTTATGACAGTATTTTTCGCACAAAGGAGAGTGCTTGCAACCATAGCAATCACTTTTCGCGGGAAATTCAACACCTAAAAATAACCTGGTCTACTCTTGTGCTGGTGGCCCAGACCGTAACATAAGGACGCTCCGACTTACGGGCTCCTGCGCAAAGTTATCATGGGTGGAAAACTCCACATGGTGCAAGTCACATGATATTTTCTAACAATACTAAGTAACTTGCTAAAGTTGCCACGTACCGATAGTTGGCTGCGATGGGCAGTGATGCCTGTAGTATAGCAACTGGTCGATATTCGTTTCATATCAATACTTTATTGCAAAGTTATAAACGGTGAGAAACCAGACATGGCGCAAGCCGCGTGACATTGTCTCACTATAATAAGTCATTCATGAAACTTGCGATATACCTAGAGTTAGCTGCGATGGGCGGTGGTGTCTTTAGTATAGCCACTGGTGCATTTTCATTTCATCTCATTGCTATGAGGCAAAGTTATGAAGGGTGGAAATCCACACGGCCCAAGTGGCATGAGATGAAGACAGAGATTTCAAGCTACATTTTGTGACTGCGGCCGCTGCGATGGAGTCATACAAGGTGGCGATGGATAGTGCACCGTGATGTTCTTTTTGAAGTGCTAGATACTCCGTATGATGAGTTATTAAAGTTCAAAAATAAATGTCAGACCTGTGGACAGGAAGTCGAAGAACTGGGGGTGCTATCTTCAAACGTAATTCAATCACTCATAAGAATTGCGATGAACATAAGGTTACCTGTGATGGCATGTACAGCTTGTCGAAAATATTTAGCGGATACCAATCAGTAAGACTGGGCAAGTGCTATGACCTCAGCCGTAGAACGACTGGAAATCTTTTCAGTGCACATCTTTGAGGCATTTGGTTCGGATCATGCAGATCGGGGAGCGAGCTGAGGTGTAACTTTTTGCTGTGATCATTAAATGTTAAAAGTGAGAGATTAGTGCTGTTGGTGCACCTTGTTTCCAACACAGCCAGTCATTTGTTTTTATTTATTATTTTTTTAATTTATTTAAATCAGTATTTATACAGGAGCATGCAGTTTAGCATAGCCAGTTTAAATGGAGCCCTGATATAACATAACTAACTCAGACAATTTACAAACAACATACATAGATTGGACAGAAAGTAGGTACGTTAAAAAAAAAGTTAAATTACTTCCCCTTATTATCCCCCCGCCGTTAAATGTAATGATTTCTTAACATGCCGTTTAAACTTGACCTTAAATTCGTCAAGGTTCCCTATTTGCCCTGTGTATCACGGCAGGGCATTATATGCCCGAACACCACTAATTCTGAAACTTCGCGCAAGTGGAAGGAGTAGCAAATCAGGTCCTCTGGTGTTATAGTTGTGAATTTGATGCAGATGTCTAAATTCAGATAAAAGGTATGATGGCGCTATTCAATGGTATTTAATTTAGATATTATCTGTGCGCTTGTAGGCTGGGCCAGCCGTGCGTTAATTTAACTCCTCACTTCCAATAGATCTGCCTTCAATAATACAGGTGGCACGCCTGTTCAACTTGTCCACTGGAGTAAGTCTTACTCCCAACGCCACAGCTGTCAAAGACAGACGAGCAATAATCGAACAACGGCAGTCATATGTCTGTCACCAAAGTTTCATCTGTATGAAATGTCTGCACGAAAAGTTACAGTATTTCCAAAATGGGCATGATGTTAGAAACTGTAGCCATGAGATGTAAACCGGAAAAAAAAAAAAAAAGACTGTCATTCAGGGATTTGTTGCAAAAGGGGCGGGTCACATATGTTGCGATGGCCAATGCACATGTTTATGATGTTTGAGAATATCCAGTTTTCGAATCAATTTTGTTGAAGTTATGACTATAAAACATCTGCCTTTCCACTTGTCAATAACTGGGAAACAAAGCAGACAATTAAAGGGAAGTTCGTCATGTCAACAGTGCGTCTTAATATTACAATCACAAGGACAGCATTTGATAACGCCCCCGTGACTTGATATCCCGGTGCCTCGGTTGGCAGAAATGTGTTTTTCGTACAAGAATAAAAATCGGTAACCGGTAACCAGATGCCAATTGTTATGCCGAAAGCCCCCAAAATCTTGTATTTGGATCGGATGTAAAAGATGTTTTTAAAAAAGCACGCAAGTAGTGTACATAATAGGGGTTCTGGCGCTGGTGGATCCACGATCCACCACCATCATTAATAAACATGACGTCATAGATTGAAATAAGCAGGTTGAATGTATGGGGTTGTACAATACAACATTCGATGAGGGTGTGATAATATCATAGGTTTATGGAGGTCATTATCTATTTGTGTGCGTCTTAATAGGTACGTATGGCCAGGCTCAGACAAGACGCGGATTGAATATTTAAAAACCCGAATTTACCATTACGATTGACTAATCAAACACAAAGACTTTGTTTATAACGAAATAGGTTTCTAAGGAAGGTATATGGACATTGTAGGACGGAAAGAGCAACGAAATCAAAGCAACGTAGAGAATAGGACTTCTTGAACCTGAAAAGTCAATGGCAATTTCTACCATATGTTACCACGCTAGTCAGGTTTAAGGAAGTCTTACTCTCTACGTTCCTTTGATCGCGTTGTTTTTTCCCTCTTTCAACGTCCATATAACTTCCTTAGAGACCTATTTGGTTATTAACAAAGTCTTGTCTGATTAGTCAATCGTAACGGTAAATTCAGGTTTTTAAAGATTCAAGCCTCGTCTTGTCTGAGCCTGGTCATACGTACTTGTTAAGACGCACCCCAATAGACATTGACCTCCATAAGCGCGCCCATGATATTATTACACCCTCATCCATTATTATATTGTACAACCCTATACATTAAACCTACTTATTCCAATCTATTGCCCCATTCAAACCAACAGCACATGTTTAATTAAACTAGGTTTGACAAAATGAAAATCAGTCACAGAAGACTCAATGACTGGTTTTTGCACACAATTTTGGTAAATTTGAAATTGTCCTTTTATTTGGGCTATTTTTGTAGTCGAAAAAAAATCAGTTAACATAATTTACGAAGAAAACAATTTTAAACTGTTTAACTAAACAGCCTTTAAACAAGTTTAAGCTTTGGCGTGAATGGGGCATATGACGTCATGTTTATCAATAATGGTGGATCCACCGATCCACCATGATCCACCAGCGCCAGAACCCCTATTCTGTACACTACTCGCATATAATTTGTTCATCTGGGCAGGGGTTTTGTTGGCGGATTAAATCAATGCACTTTTTTTGTTTACAAATGCGTGCGTGATCTGATTTTTTTAGTCAGACAGTTAATTCTCAAGCATTTATGCTGATTACTCTTGTCCTAATTAGTTGAAATAAAATCAAAGGGTTTTTTTCCCAAGTGGGAGTTCTGCAACGTTGAACATTGCAGAATGTGTAATGTCAATTTCTGACGATGTAAAGCGGGTTTTTCCCACCGAAAATGAAAATGCGTTTGCCACCAATTTTGCAAATTACTTGTTCATGTTTTCTTGCCGGCTACAATTTTAGAGCGAAAAATCACAATTATGGTTTCTCAACTGACGCAAGGAGCCCGGGGGCAAGGAGGGACGCTGAAGTCGAAAATATCGCTTAAGTCATTTAGGATCGGTCTGAAAAATGGACGCACAACAAGGAAAGTAAACTTGCCATGAGTTACCGTGATTTGATTGTGAAACAACTGCGATTTCCGTCTTAATACGCGGCCTGATTTCTGACAACAAGCGTCACGGACCTGGCACAAGGAATGCTTTGTGCAGCTTCTAAATTATTTCCAAATCAACCAATAAAGACACACGTTTGGGCTAAAAGATTGTTGTTAAACGAGGATCAAATCCCGGGTGGGAGGGAGCGTTACAAGATTACAATGTACGATCGAGCTGTGCGAGCGATAGAGACCACGAGGAGACGAAATCTGAGACCTCAAAGTTGAGGATGATGCAATCGATCGAGCAAATAATTAACTACTTTGATCGAGATCAGAACAATACGTTATTAAAGCATCTTCACTGCGCAGTTCTATCATGTTCAGTCAGTCCAGGTCGAAAACGGGAGGCTATTCTTTACAGTCAAGACAGTCAGTCGCACAAAGAAGTTTTCTTTCCGTTTTGTATCAGACCGACAGTCAAGAAGGAAAGCCACTGAACAATACAATATTGATCATTCAATAAGAGCATGAAATAGCACCAAGTTGGTCCACTTGAAATAGGACTGCGCGTCAGGCTCTGAGAAGTCCATTGCATGAACACTTCTCATCTTTGCAAAACTCTCCCTGCCATTTTCCTCTTTATTCCTCTACAGAACTTACCTTCCAGAAGATTCAATTTGGACCTCCTACAAACACTGCACTTTGTCGACTGTTCTTGAGCTGAAAATAGATATGAATAGTCAAGATATGAATACAATTCATAACCAGTCAATCGAAGCGCCCAGTCAGTTGTGACCAACTATGCCACCCAGTGATCGGTCATGTTGAAACGCAGAACATGCAGACCGCAGACCGTGCATACTGTGCAGACTGTGCAGACCGTGCAGACTGAGTGTTATTTTTTATTTATGTTTTACTTGTTCCTTTTTCTTGTTGGACATTAATTAAAATAGGAAATACTTTTACTAGTTTCCCGCTTCCTCTCGTTATGTGAAGAGGCTGACCGCCGGCCATGATCGATAAAATGAGAAAATCGCCATAGTATGGGAGAGGAGGGAGAGTGCAATAACAGTCCTTGGCTCAATCAGAAGCAGAACTGGCGTAGCTAAGCAGAGTCGAAAGGTTTCCACAATTTTATGACTGTTTAACAAGCTTTAGTACGGCATAGATTCAGGAGAAATACCAAAACTCGGAGAATGCCTTACTGTAGGTACATTGACAAGACTGGCCTTGAATCACGATAAACCCAAAGTAAGGTATAATTTTCATAGAAACAGTCTAGGTTTATAAAGGATACAGCCTGGCTTTAACATGTACGATTAGACTCGTCCCTCCCTTTCGCTCACCGCCTCCACTATCTTCAAAAAAACAATTTCCTGTTAGTTTACTTCCGCCAACACCACGACCCGACTTCCGCTTGACGGGTCGTCCTCACCAAAAAGTCGACCCGACTCCATTCGTTTGTATTGGACAACCCTCGTTCGATTACCAAACAGTTCGAGTAGTTTCGTCGAGTAAAAGGCAACGTTTGTACCACGGGAAACGGAGAAAGCAAAGGTTCCTTTCCCATTGAGTCTCAGAGTTTGTGCAAGATGAAATTTTCAGTAACTGACAGCGAGGAAGGTAAATACTTACCCTAACTAAATTTCCATTTACTCGAGAAAGCGGGACGATTTCAGATCATTCCTTTTACTACAAGTACTTGCCTCTGTTTTATATGAACACTGTACAGTAAACATGAGCCCGCGATTTTCTTATTTTATCGCCCATGGCCGGCGGTCAGCCTCTTCACATAACGAGAGGAAGCGGGAAACTAGTAAAAGTATTTACTATCTTAATTAATGTCCAACAAGAAAAAAGGAACAAGTAAAAAAATAAAAATAAAAAGCAACACTCAGTCTGTACGGTCTGCACAGTCTGCACAGTCTGCACGGTCTGCGGTCTGCAGTCTGCAGTCTGCATGGCCTGCGTTTCAACATGACCGCCCAGCGATTGTCAGAAGCAACTGTCACGAATTATGTTGTGTAGCATTTAGACACACACTTTTAGTTTTCTTGAGAGAGATCATTGCGAGGGATGCCCATGGCAGAGCACGGTATAAACCCGCAACCTGCAAAATATACCTGCCGCTTGGCGATGGGAACTTATCATGGTTTGTGATCAAATGTGTTTCCGGCTAGTGTAGCGCGGTGGCTAAGGTGCCTCGGCACTAGCCGCTTTAGTTTTCAATCCAGGTTTTCGTTACAGCCTCCAACAATCCTGACGAAACCATTAAAAAGCAAGTGAGTGGATGAAGTCAAATCACTGTTGACGCAAGGCAAACTCGTTGCAGTGCATAAGGTCTTGGGGCCCGTTTCTCGAAAGTCCCGTAAACTTTTCGGGGCCGAGAAGCCATTTCTAAAACAGCGATCCACTTATTCTAAAAAGCTGGTGTTTTGCTATGTTTTCAAGATAGGGAAGGGCAAATGTTTTACAAAATTTCATGCCTGGAAACGTCTTCGTTTTTAAGATACGAAGGAAATTATGTTACCCGAAAGGCACCCGAAACGTTTCGGGAGTTTTGAGAAACGCACGCCTGGTCACGTTTCGATCGATGATAGCTGCATATATTATGCACAACCCATGCCGAGTACTGTTAGAACATGAGACTGTAGTAACAATAAACAACAAAGGGAAAAGAGATAGAGAACCCTCTCGATTATCCCAGTTCGTAGAGTTATGAAATTGCTAAAAAGAAGTAGGGCCCAAAACGTACGCTAAGATATAATTTTCTAAGCTCTTCATTTAGGGATTTACTTATGGAAGGGGGGGGGGGGTGGGGGTAAGGCAAAATATATTAAAGAAAAAAATTTCACCAAGGGTCCTGCTTTGCCAGGCCTAAAAATGGCAAGTGGCCCCCCCTCCCTCCTTTCAATGGATAATTTAAGTTTGACTCCTCTACCCATACCCCATAAACCTTACCTGTCCGTAATTAGATTTTTTTTCTCGTATTTGGGTGCATTAATTCGACTCTAGCGAATGCCACATGATACACTGGGCGAGAACGTGGTACAAGTATTGACTCACACAGGGCCCGCGGAGCAGGTTTTGAAGTGCGGGGATCGCTCCACCTCTTCAATTGAAGGGAGGTGGCAGACTATGCAAATGGTTAAAATGCATCTAACTTTACTTCACGCTGTCTGAAAAAAAACTGAAACGAAAACTGCTCTATTTTCGAAACAAAGCATGCTATCGAGCTGAAACCTTGCAAGCAAATATATTTGTTGCGAATACCAAGAGTCAGAGGCTGTACTTCGCAAACTTCACTTCTAATTTTAACACAAAATAAGAGGTTTTCAGCCCAAGGTTCGTTCACAATGATCGGACCTTGCATGTTATAGGCTAGTTCACTGAGAACACAACTCGAAAATGGTGCATTTGTGGTGTACAACCTTTGACTTTTAACTCCTAAGAGACTGCTGACTTGTTCATAATTAGACTGTTGCATCAGGAGCTACATGATATCTAATGCAAATTTGACAATTGATAAGTTTGATCATAATTATCTGTCTTTTCGTATTTATTGTAGCCACAAGAGAGATTGAATAAGCTTGGTGTCTGCTTGTCTCATGGACGACTAGACACTATCTTGAGAATACTGGGAGGTCACTTCTCTGACAATGTGGTCAGTAAGGTCAAAGGAGGGAAGAAGGGAAGGTATTCCGTAGTACTGGGGATAACTGGAATTTAAAGATTCTGAAAGGCAGCATGCGAAGGGACATTATGAACGAAGATCTCCACTTGTTTGCCAGCAACAGTAACCGTCTTGTTAGGTTCAGTACACACTCGTTGATCCGTCAACAGGACACCCGATCAATGGTATTGCACAAAGAAGACAAAAGTGGTAACACGGCTTCCTTGTTTAATTCAGGTCACGAAATAGTCCACATTACAATCTCCACTGGATGGCTATCTCAACAAAACAACACCACAATTCGCCTTACTCTCTTACATAGGTTGCGCTACGTGATTCTCTAGAACATTATAAGTGATTAACGTTCTATAAATAACACAAATCTTAAGGCCTATAAGTAACTACGGATTTCTTTTATTTATTTATTTATTTATAGATTTCTACAGTGTACAGGCGGGAGAACAATAGGACACGTAGTCCCCTAATAGGTTCACCCACCTAGTCCAACCCCATATAATGCAGAAATCCAACCCCTTAGCCAAAACTACAATTAAATACTGATAATGTACTATAAATATCAATCTAATAAGTAGAAAGAAAAAGGTAATAAATAGCGCACTACATTAATACTAACAAGAGCAAGCTTTTAGAATATTTACACGGCGACACTTAAAACAAATAATCTTAAAAGAACGTGCATTGTCGCCGTCGAAAACATTATATAATTGCTTAAAGTAAAAAGATTTAAGTTGGTGTTTGAAAGAACGAAGTGTATTAGCTACTTTGGTATCTTCGGGAATACCATTCCATATTATCGTAATTCTATTAAAATAGTAATATCGGAAAAGGGAAGTATGAGCATAATTTATCTTAAGGCAATGAGCAGTGTTTGCACGACGCGTGCGTCACTGAACAAAAAAGAAATAGTGATCAAATTCAAGAGTAAAATCCACCAGATTATTTAGGCATTTATAAAAGAAAACCAGATCCAAGTATTCCAACCAATAATTAAGCGGCAGTAGCCTTAGCTAGATGAGGCGATCTCTATATGACAGATCGCTGCCTTTGCCAACGATGAAACGTGAGGCCCTTCTTTGAATACCCTCAACGAGAAAAAGATTATTCACGGCTGACTGGGGATCCCAGACCTGCGAGCAAAAACATACATGTGAACCCACTAAAGAATGATAAAGCCGCAAAAGTGCCTCCCTATTAACTAAGCCTGCGCAGTTTCTCTTCAGAAAACCTAGCATCTTATTTGCTTTAGCTACCACCATAACGATGTGGTCCTTCCAAGTCGTGTCGCTAGAAATTAAAATACCTAAATCTTTTTCGGCTTTAACTACCTTCAAACTAATGCCATTTAGCGAATAGGTGCGTGGCGGACTAATGCGTTTTCCAGAAATACGCAGATTAACGCATTTAGTAGGCTGAAAGAATAGCTCATTACTAACTGACCAAGCAGAAAGCGCATCTAAATCACATTGCAAATTCACGAAATCAGACTCCTGATTAATAACCTTATAACACTTGGTATCATCTGCAAACATAGCAAGCAATGCTTTTTCAACTACCCGTGGCATATCATTAACAAATAATAAAAACAATATTGGGCCAAGTAAAGACCCTTGAGGA
>BLFK01000324.1:865998-875998 GCA_014634185.1 Astreopora myriophthalma | reverse complement strand
GCATTGTTGTCTGGCAGAGGACAGCAAAACTATTCAAAGATATACAATGCACTTGCAGAGCCAAAGCTTTCACTTATTCAGTGAACTGTTTGCTCCTGGTTTTGTTGTTGACGTTATGCTAAATAGCTCCCTTGTTAGAGTCTCTATCAATCAGTTTGCAGGGTGCAAAGAAAATTAATTTTACAGCTTGCCCTTCTGGCAAGCTGTAACAAAAACATCTACTAGCCCGAAAGTCATTTTTACTGGCCCGAAAAAAAATTTTCACGAGCAGAATGAAAAAATAATATTAATTATTCCTTTCTTCGCTTGCCCATCGGGCAAGTTAAGCACAGAATTGACTAGCCCAATCGCAAGATCCACTAGCCCCGGGCTGTCGGACATGACTTTCTTTGCACGCTGGTTTGTATTTTTAGCTGATCAGTCAGTTGTCTACTAGCAAGTACTGTTCATTTGTTTACCATTATCAGTATTTGGCCAGTTATCAGTCAGACCTTATCCAAGTCAGTCAATAATTTGGCTCAAGGGGGTAGTCAAGATCAGAGGAGCCTTACTATAATTTTATTATTAGGAATTAAAGAACATTGCTCAGTGTACTCCTGCTGCTGCTGAGGATACAGTCGTTTAAAGTAACAGGAGAATCTAGGGGAAATTAACTTTGAGGGTGCTACAGGCCACATCAAAATCCGCATAGCAGCCAGATAATTCACAGATTAATTTTTGATGCTTAATGAACACTCTTTTTCTGTATGAGATGTTTTGCTTTTTGCTTTGTAGGAGTACTTAACACAGATGCTGAGTTAGTTCCTAGTCAGCTGGAAAGCATCAACATCTTGCAATACTGTGCTACATATGATGTAAGTGAGATTGATATTTAAAAGATATGAAAATTACAGATCAAGAGTTGGTATCAAGTTTTGCTTGGAGGAGATTTTTTACAGTGATCCAAACGTGTCAAATAGGTTGAGTTTGCCTGCCCACTGTCCAGTGTGGACATTGTTACAATAATTGTTGTATTTGTTGGTTACAATCATGTATATTATTCATGATCACATTTAACATTAATTTGGAAATCGCTCCCTTTTTATGACAGCTTGTTCATTTGCTGGTTTACTGTGTTGTTGTTGTTATACATGTAGGAGTCTAAAGAGCATGATCAACTTTCCCTCAAATTGCTGCTGCCACCGCAAAGTTCATCAGCTTTTGTTTATGGCTCCAACTCAATTATTTGTGTTTCTGGTAAGTAAATAATATTTAGGAATTGTTTTTAGACAATCAAGGATAGTGTTATAAAAAGCACCTACATGTAACTTGTGTTTGCCATGGCGAGTAAAGGATGTAGCCACCCACTCGGGATGACAGGGATGGTTCATGCCTTATTACAGATTGGGCAAAAATTCTTTTGAAGTTTGTTCATGAGGCGAATTGGACTAAGTAGCACAAAGACAAAAGAATCATAATTATATTGGCCACTGTTTATAATTAGGGTCTATAAGTACATGCATATGAATTTGTCCTCTGTCTTTCCCAAAGGTTATATGTGCAGTTACACTGTGATATCTATTGGCTATGATCTGACAATTAACCAACCAATGAATGCACTGAATTAACCACTCCAAAACATGATTGGTTTTGGTTTAAATTTGATTTTATGACACTCAGTTGAAAACTGCTCTAATTGGATGTACAATGTATGTACAAGCTGGATGTACAGCTGTATGCATTCTCTTGACATTTGTTATGTGATAGACATACAGTACTAGGTCGTTTATTTTACTTTTTTGGTGTTGCAGTAAACCAAAGAGATGAAGTCTTAAACAAGATTGATCTGCAGTCTGCTGTAGACAACATTCTGGGCTCAGGTATGGAGGATTCCCTTCAGCTTCGTGTCAAGCTGATGGGTCAGTTAATGGAACCTTTCCTGAAAGGTCCCTCATTACCAAGTAAAATATTCTGGCTTTAGTCATGGTAAAATCTACTTGTATAAACTCACTCTTGGTAGTAAAAGGGTTAACATCTGTAATGGGCCAATTCCGAGTTCGCGTCAGCCTCTTTTTCAAAGTGAGTCCAAGTGCAAAACGTTTTGTGATGGTTATTAGCTTTACTTTGCATATGAATAAAAACTTATTTTTATAACAAAGACTTCACACTTAGACTCGCTTTGAAAAAGATGCTGAAGTGAACTCGGAAATGGCCAATTAACCTCAGTCTCGTGTAATACTAGTAATTTTTGAAGTTGATACTTATTTATTAATTTTTAGCTATTCTACGTGATGGTAGGAAATTTTTATTTGTACAAGCACCAAATTATTTGTATCACTGCCAGTGTCAACTTTCTTTTGTGAAAAGGTTTTCATGAGAACAAGCCACTCTTCTTCTCTTTGAAGTATGGTATCATCACTGTCACAGTAACAGAGGCTGTCGTTAGGTGGGTGTTAAGTGACATTCAAGATCTTGATTGCACTAGTCCTTAAAGGGGCAATGTTGAAGTTATTGTTCATTTTTACCTTCTCATCAATCTCGTCTCAAAATTCAGTAGAAGATGTGGTATTAAATCCAAACTCCTTTGCCACATGATCCTTGGCATTGCTAGAGTGAAATGACCGCACAATCATGCTTGATCAGTCTGTTCAATTTTGACTCATTATGATCACATTATTTTACACAGTGAAGAGATGGATAATTCTATGTTACACACCTCAAAGGTGAGTTAAGGTGAAAATAAGGGGAAAATTGATGTGAGGGGTATACCGTGCTTGCAAAGCTGGGCCAACTTGTTCAAAAAATCTGCAGTGTTGATCCATGTTTTAAACAATATTGAAACCACACCTTTGATTTTGTCCATTTAAAATTAATCAGTTAATTTTTTCAGGTGAAAGCAGCTGACCTCTCACTTGCTGACATGACGTTTGGAGAAAATGATGATGATATGAAAAAGTTCAAATCTGCTTTCTTGCTGTTTTGTCAAGGAAATACTGTAAGTGCATATATGATCTATTGTGTTGTTTGAGCCATTTTCAAGTGAGTGTTGTTAAACCAATACCAAAGTAATTGCATTGTCAATCAATACTCCCTTCAGCCAACCACAAGTTGAGATAATTCACGACTTGGTTTTACTTGCGACTCGTAAGTCCTGGTTTTCATTAGTGATACAAGAATAATGCAAAGCAATTAAAGCCAAGTGCAGAAAAATGAAAGTGACTAGCTTACAATTGGTTTTTGTTTTGTATCTAATAAAAAGTATGGGAAAGTTCAGTTTTAATTTTAATTAGAAAAAACAAAACCAAACCAGTCGTATAATTGATTTGAACACTCAATTGAAAACTGCTCCAAGATGTTCACATGGTAAAGTAATTACAAACTGTTCATTTTGGACAAAGAATGCCAGTAATATTAATTAAGACTGTAGAATTTGAAATTAATCAATCAGTCAGTTCGATCTAACATACAAAACCAGGGTTAGTACAGGTTCTGGAAACCCTTGAAAGTACCGGAATTTTGTCATAGCTTTTTCCAGGTCCTAGGAAGTCCTGGAAATCTGTTAACTTGAAACGCTGACTCTAAGCAACCATTTGGACACTTTTATCGTGGATTTATCAAGAGACTAGATGAAATCCAGGCCTGGAAAAAGTCCTCAAAAAGTCGTGGGAAAAGCCTGTAAAAATCCTGGAAAGTAGTTTGTGCAAAAGGGTACGAACCCAAAAATCAACTGCATACGTGTGTTTCGCTTTACCAATGTCTAAAGGAAGAAAGAAGTTCAAGTGAGACAAAGGAAGACTTTAGCTCTACAAATTCCATGTAGCTATTAGCTGAAGTGATTTTTATAACTGAAAATAAATTCACCAACAAACCTTTTCTTCAACGTAGGTTGTGCTCAGTGTCTAATTAATGTATCGAGTGCCATAGCATGAACCAATTGTTCAATACACTTCATTTAAAAAAAAAAGACAGTGTCATTTTACTATTCTTCAGTGAAGTTAACTCCCTGGAAAAATTTTACCCTGATTGAGGCAGGAAGGGCTAAACGATTGGAAACGAAAAAAGTTATAATGGCAGCTCTTTTGAAACAGGTTGTGTTACTGACTTAACTGTTTAGCGGCCAGCAATCTTGTACCACATTGAATACATTTGTAGCATAAAGCATAAGCAAAAATTTGAACAGAATGACCGGGATAGAGCGTTATGTGATGTCCCAATCAGTCATCTCTGTTTATTTTGTCTGTTTATTATTAGTCATTGATAATTATATCCTTATCTTAATTATGGCTGTCCTTTATGGGGAAATAATTGTGATGTCCCTTTCTCTAAAGTTGTTAAGCTGCAACGCAAAGCTGTTTGCATAATAAATGATGTTTTCCTTATTGAACCAGTAACTCCTCATTACATGTACGTAACTCTGCATTTATTGCAACATGCTGATATAGTTAAACTCAACGCTCCTTGCTATTTTAAGATTACTTGCATAATAATAAATAAATGTTCCTAGTTTCCCTTTGACCTTTAACTCTGAGCAACATAGTTACAATACTCGCAGTGCATCATCTGACCAATTAGTTTCGAAAAAATATGTGGAGATTTTGTCCAAGTATTGGTGGTAAGTATTTTTGGAATAACATCCCGTCATTCATTTGCAATAAATCCTCGAAAAAAAGTATTCAAAAGCGCACTGAAATGTTTCCTGCTTAGTATTAATGAATAATTATTAATGTCCATACCTTTTGCAATAATATGCATTCTTCTAACACACACACCTCTTACCTATAATTATTTAACTTATATGAATTTTTGTTTCCTTTTTTTCTCCCTCCTTTCTTTTGAATAATACAAGTAGTCAACTTTTTTTTATTGATAGTAGGTATTATAGTTATGGGGCACAATATTAGTCACCCTAGATGTGCTCCTATCCTCTTCCTTTGATGATGTAGCTTATTAATGAATGTGACTATGAACTGAATACCAATAGTTCCTTTTGTTTCCATTGAAGATTTTTGGCAGTAATCTTTGGTGACAGTATGGACGTAATGATATTAAAAACTTTTTAAGCTGAAGTGTGTCTGAACTCTGCTAGGGCTTAAGTACACTTAAATAAGAATACAGAAAAAGTACTAGAAATAGAAATCTTACAGAAATGCAAAAACGAATTGAAAACTACATCACTGCAAGGTCTGTGCAGCACTCCGATTTTGCAACAACCGGTAAAAATAAATGTGATGAGGTTATTATAACAAACTTACCCAACACAAGTGAATAAAAAACAAGTCATGAAATTGTACAGGCTGCATAATTTTAATTTTAAAATACCGGAGTCGAAAAAGAAGCAAAAACGACCCCTAATTACTGTAGAATAAAAAAACTTGCGGAAGCAACATGGAACAAACGAATGCTAACTAGAAACAAAGAAACTTGCGGATTCGTCGCTACGAAAATTTTTTACACTGAATGAACTGAAAGAAATGTTATGCTTGCAGGAGGAAGCCCAAAGCATCTGCGATGAAGTGTTTGCACCAGGGGCTGACTTGGATACTGCTGTACTCACACTTAGTCAAGAACTGATTGATGACTTCCCAGTGTCAGATCCACGTTGGGCCCAGTCCATTCCTGCAGGTTAGTTTGTCGGTGTAAATATCTCTGTTATGTAAGAAGATAAAATTATGTCAAAAACGAACCACTATTCGTGATTTTGAACGGTTTAATTAGTGTACGTTTCAGACTCACGAGGCAACTTTTTAAAGACATGTTTCGACATGACTCGCGCCATCATCAGTTTAATATGTTGCTGCGTTTTCGTTGGTTGTTATACGTTACAATTCTAGTTACAGTTACAATTCTGTACATGCACGTGCACAATCGATAAATACATGATCAAACCACAGAAAGCAAAAATTAAGAGGGCGTTCAATTGACCTTTTCCTGAATAAGAATACGAAGGTGTAGTTCGAAAATCACCCTTAGAAGTTTAATGTTATCGAATACAAAGGAGATTTTCAGCATCATTTCCTAGCAAATTGTTTTAAGGATATCGTTGAAAAGTTGCCCTTAAAATCTAGACGTTATTCCATTTATTCTTCTTCCAGAATAGGTTCAATGGAACGGGCCCAGAGCCTGGTTTTTACCAGCGACACAAGCACAAGCGGAAGCATAAGCGCAAGCACTTATGCTTGCTCTCAGTTATGCTTCTTCTTGTGCTTGCGAAGCCCTTGCGAAGATAGTCAAACCAGGCTTAAGTGTTAAGTTGTAACTGTGTGTTTAGTTCCGGATGTAAGCGGTTAATGTGGATCGCTTCCTTCAGCTGAAAGCAATGTTTATCTTTAGCTGAATCTACAATCTTAAAACAATCCTTTACATCTTGGCGAACCGTTCAAGTGTTTGTAGACATGTGAATTTTGGTCACTGGACAAATGCTCCTTAACCCTAGTTGAAAAATGGCGTGACGTCTGGGCAATGTAATGGGAGTTACATCCCGCACATGTAAATTGAAAAACAACCAGGGATTTTAGAGCGTCTGGATTAGGATCTTTGAAACTGAAAAAAATCTTGATTTTAAAAGAAGAGAAAAGAACTCTGGTGTCTATATCTTTGCAAAAAAAAAAAACTGACAACTTCAATTTTTTGCGTGTAACACAGACAAAATACCAATAATTGGAAGTTTGAAGTACCGGATATTTGTTGTAATTTCATAAGGAGTGCAGGGTTTTTATTTTAACCGCAGAGGCACTTCACAGTTTTAAGTGCGAAAAGCAATTCCTTCTTATAATAACCCGCTCCTTCAAACCCGCCAAAAGGGAATGCTGGTACTGATAGGGCGTTTGCCAATTGAGTGTGGAAAGTAATAACGCGATTGCTTTATTTTGGGGTCGGGTTTGCTTTATGACTAAATCAAAAAAGTTGTGTAACTTTCAAACCAATCCGATGCAAAACTATAACAAATTGCAATTGAATCACTCTGGTTTTTGCTTGGCGTTGGCTGTGTTTACTTGCTTTGCATTCTTATTGGCTAGTAAAACCAAGTCATGCATCATTTTCAATTGTGATTGGCTGAAGGGCGTATTTTCCTCAGAACGTGATTGGCTAGCTAACTACTTTGCTTTTGCTTCTGCCTCTGATTGGCTGAGAACATCGTGCGAATTTTTTCAGCCAATCACGAACCGAAATATTGGTCCAGCCGAAGATTTTGAACCCATGACCTTCCGCATGGTAGTTCAGAACTCGACCACAGCTTGTTAAGAACACCCTTGGCATCAAGCGATCTTGGACCCTGATTAGCATTAGCTAGAGTGTTTTTATCATGACTATTGAAATAGTAAAACCGTTGTAACCCACAAACATATTTTTCTTCAAAAAGGTGGAATATCAGCTTCCACGTCACTCATCATCCTTCATCAGCTGGAAGATAAACTAAAAGCTCATGCTTTCATGCTTGACTTTTTGAAGGGTTGTGGATTGTAGGCCAAGGTCAGCAATTATTTATGTTCTTTTGCTACTTACAATATGCCGGTAGTGTAAGCCACAAATGTTTCCTCAACAGTAGTTCCATATCAGATTCTGAGAGCGGAAAGCGGAATCTGGCTTTCATGAAGGTGGGATTAACCTTCATATGCTATTATTGTACTGCGAATTCTGTTTTGCTTTTTAAATATTCTTCTTTAAAATGATAGAGCAGTTTTCAATTGAGTGTCGAAAATAATAGCACCATTGCTTTGCTTTTGGTTTATTCTGTGATTGGATCAGAAAACTCGCACGTACTTTTCAACCAATCAGACGAAAACATAAAACCGATAGATCAATTTCCATATTTTAAAGTTCAACTTCAGACAGGAAAACATGACCTCGAGGCTCTGTGGAATATAGTGAGGATTTGTACGAGTTCTTTTTCCCGGAGCCTCGAGCTGATGCCTTTTGTTTAATTAACAAATGGTAAACGCTATAGCGTGCACTATTAAGTTATGGATGCACGCGGGAGGTTGCTAAGCACGAAAGAAGCGTAAGAGTCGCACGAGGCGATAGCCGAGTGCGACTCTAGCTTCTTGAGTACATCATTTGTGCCTTGCATCATTTCGCTGAGATTCTATTTTCGGCCTCGAGAAAAGGTTTCTGGAGAAATTGATTTATTAAAGTGATTAGACATTTTCAATGGGAGTTGTGACTTAAACCAACACACTGTCTTCTCTGCAAAGTTGTCAGTTGGAGAAGGAACTGCGTGTACACAAAATGTTTTGTGTAACATACATATCGTGTCATCATGAAGCATCACAGATTCAGTTTCAAATTTTCTATGCATTGTCTATCTCCAGCTTGGTATTGTGAACTCTAAGGACGTGTCATCTTTAACCTGCCATCTGATCTGTGAACATGCGGAGAAGCTTTCTGCAGCTGTGGCTCTGTGCAAGGTCAATAATGCGTGAGTATATACAGGTTATTTTCACTTGGTTGGCTGCATTAAAGCGGCATTTACACCAGCGAGATTCCCTTGACAAGTTCCTTTGAACTCCCTTGATCAGTGTTTCAAGTTTCCTGGAACGGCCTTTGCAGTTCTACGGATAAATGAAAACATCCCAAATTATGATGGTAAAAATGCGAAAATGGCTTTTTAAAAGGCACACGTTATTGTCATGAATTATGAAGAACAGATCCAGTGGACGTATTTTTAAGATTACCTTCAAATTCATCGAATCAAAATTATGCAAATTACCGCACAATAAGGTCATTGTCACATGTAATCTTTCGCAATATGTTTTACTACTTACCACTGCAATCTAGCAATGCAGAATTTGTCTAACAGCACAGCTGAGCCGGGAAAAGCAAAGGCTGATAACAAACTCCAATTTGTTTGGTAGGTTTCGCGGATTTCTGACATCTTTGAATGTTTGTTGGATTGGGAGGAAGGAGTGTTAGGAAAACAGAAGCAATCTTCATCTTCATTTCAGACAATTCTCGCTGTAAATGCAATAATGCGGGTACGTTCATTACTCATGTGTTAGCCTTGTCTTAAGGAACAGTTTCTTTGAAACAATATACCGTCTTAAATACTACAAACTGACTGTCATTACTGCCAAAAGACCACAGGCAGACTGTCATCAGCCTGCCAGGGTAAGACTGTTAATCGAGTTAATTATAATTGTAAACGGTAATTCTGGTAGCATCGGCTTATGGCAAAAACAATATAGGAAAGCTAAGCCAGCAAACTACTTTGAATTCTTAAGTTTAGGGAGACGAAGTTGAAGGGCATATGTCACGGTATTTGTAATTGATCAATGAAGCATTTACTGTGTCAAAAAGAAGACGACAAGAGAAGCTTGCATGCTGCACGCCGTTTAAAAATCGTTTCAGTTTTCATTTCATAAAAGCAATTTCACTTTAAGCGTTTAACCAACATTTCCAAATTCCAATTCGATCTGGAGACACCAAGGAGGGCCACAAGTTCATGACGTGTTGGAACTGTCAAGCGTCACATTTCTTAAATAAAGTCCATTATTGTTATTATTTTTAGTGCCAAATCTCACCACCAAGCCTCGCTTCTGAAAAACTATTTCAAAGCTGTAAAAACTTTCGTGTATTTCACGTGGGAATTCTTTTCATCAGCACTGCTTCGTGAATGCATTAATTTAAATCTGCCTGAGATTATGAATTCACAGTGAGGCCTGATGGTGAAACATGAGGTTCTGACGTAAACATGCATAAGGCAACATGATAGTTGCTTAGCAACAAACAAAGGGACAACTGAAGAGGAATCAGAGTCCCAGGCAGGAATCGAAGCTACGATCTCTGTAACACCGGTCAGATGCTCTAATCTCTGAGGTACAAGAACGCCTGGTGAGCTGTGTCGTTTACTGATCTAGGTTCTTATACAAAGTGTCCCAAATGCTCTATGGGCTCAAAAATGTAATGTGATTCAACGTAGTAATGCTAATGTCTTTGTATAAGAACCTAGACAAACGACCTAGCTCACCAGGAGTTCTGCCTGGAACTCTGCTTTCCAGTTTCCAGTTGTCCTTTTGCCCGTTGC
>BLFK01000324.1:853061-863681 GCA_014634185.1 Astreopora myriophthalma | reverse complement strand
CCCCAACTGTTTTTCCCAAATGGTCGTCGAGGTATCACTGTCGTGAATATTGAGTATTATTTATGAGTTTCGAATGTTTCTGTGCGTACATGTTTAACAGATCTACTTTAAAATCTTCATAAACCGTCTAGACGCCTTCGCTCAAACGCAAATGACAACTTACGGTGATGTAAATCGTTATTTACGACTAAGAGCTATGATGATCGCGCTTTTGCATCTTGCGTTCCCATGCTATGGAACAAGCTGCCTTTTGATGTGAAGAGCTGCAAAAACTCCAGCGCTCACATCAGATTTTCCATTCGAAAAAAAAAATCTTCGACAAAGGTTGCAAAAGGCTTGTGACGTTCTTTTTGTGGTGGGAATTATATTCACAGAAATGTATTTGAACCACTGGTGTTACTACAGCGGTACTGCAGTAATATTTTTGTAAGGTCAGCGGATGCATGTCACCAATTTGCTTGGTGACCGCTCATCCTGGATCGTAAGCCGCCATGTTTTAGTTTCATCACGAGTGTGATTTTGTTTGGTCTTTATCCGTGTAATCCTTCATCATCCACATGTGTGGAAGGCCGTCTGAGTTGTTATCTTAAGTAAAAGGTTTTTATCTTACGAACAACAATCAGTCTTGCTTGTCGAAACTCCTTCGGATGTTGTAAGTTTGATGTGCGAAGGCAGTCACAACTGGGAAGACTGAAGGATGACTACGATGGCTTTCCAAATAAATGAGGAGCGATTTAGGTGAATTTAGTAAATGACCGCGTAAGAGAGGTAATCGCCCAACAGACCAGGGCGCTAAGGAAGTGTTTTACTCTGAAAAATAAGGGAATGTTGTTTGCTCTGGAATGACTGAGTGGGGTATTATATGTCGAGTGAAAGAGTGTTTTCATTTCTCAGAATGCGGTAACAGGCTATGTTATGATTAGAGAAATGTCGTATGTTTGAACTGAGGATTGACAATGATTTTGAAGTTAGCGGAATGATCATTGTAATTAAAACTGTTAAAGCAGTTCCAATAACCCTGCAAAAAATCCACTCTTGAACGGCATCTGAACCCATGAGCGTGGGATTGAAGCCTGAGGCTTCCTTGCTCCCTTAACGTCGATGATTTCCGCTCAGGCTGTCAGCAGCATTCTTTCTCTGGACTACCTGGCTCACCCGGGACATTCTTGCTTCATAAAATTATCATATGACTCCTGGCTTCAAAGCATTTGCAAAAGGAGTCCATAGCGACTGGAATTAAACTGTTCGATTGCATACACTCAGTCAATGAAATTGACCTCCAACAACCATTACCCACATAGTTTTGTAACGAACGTTATTTTCGTTTCGGATCAAGCCGAAGCCACAACAAGAATGGCGTATATAGCGTGAGCGAGCGGCGGTTGTTTGAGAACTAATCGTACTTGGCAGTACTTAAATTTCCATTTCCCCAACTCCGTAACATCCCAATCAAATGCACCCTATACTTATTAAAAGTAGCGATGGAGACAAACACCTGACCACTGTTCTAATAGGTAGTCATTTTATCAGCCCGTTTAGGTCAGCGGACGCATGCCACATCGCTTGCTGAGAAATACCATGACTTTGGAGTATTAATTGAGATTTGCGAATCAAGCGGTGATCAGGACACCTTGCAACGATACATGAATCAGTTCACACAGCAGGTGAGTGTCATTGTAGTAGTGGTGTGGTCTGGCTACTGAAAAAATGTCGGTTCCCCCTCCGCCTCAACCTGTCGTCAAACAGATGGCTTGTTTAATCGTTCATCCATTTGGCTGTTAAGTTCTCCTGCGATCGGTCGTTCAGTCGTTTGGTTAACTGTCGGGTCGCTTGTTCGGCTGCCGATGATATCATTGTTCGGTTTATCGTGTGGTTTGTTCCGTCGTCAAACGGCTGATTCGCTCCAGCCTTGATCCATTTATCTTTTCGGTTCTATTGCCGTTGGGTCGTTCAGTCGTTCGGCTCACTGTTTGTTTGGTTATACATGGGTCGCGGTGGTAGTGCCGTTTGGTTTCATTTGGTTTGTTCGATCGTCCAAGTGACTGTTGCTTTCGGGCGTTCATTGATTTGGTCGTCTGCCGGTCACTTTGTGGCTGTTGCCTCATTTAGTCGGTCGGTCGCCTCCCGGTGATAGTGCTATTCAGTTTGGTAGCTTTGTTCTGCCGTCGTTCTTGTGGAGTAGTTCATCCATTTGCTGTTCGGTACTCTCGCCGTTGGGTCTTTCGGTCATTCCGTTCACTATTCGGTTGGTTGTTCGGCTCCCGTTGATAGTGCCGTCAGGTTTCATATGGTTTGTTCGGTCTTGAAACCGTTTGCTGGTTTGACGTGTAATTCATGTTTGAAGTCTGTGTGATCTCCTCCAGAAAATATATGAAAGGACGAATAAGGAAATCTTGACTTCAAATAATCAAACTTTAGCAAGCATGGTCTAATGTCTTTCTACGGGAACCTCTGTTTCGGACAATGTCCCGGCAAATTAGACAACGGGACGCTAAATTTCGTTGTTCTTACTGACATTCTAGTACTGAAGGGTCGACTTCAATGTAATTTCATTCTTGCGGCTCCTGTTAACACAGTAAAACTAGGATGTGCTTTCAATGATCGGCTGAGGCTGTTGCATGCCATTCATCGTTATCGGATTCAGTGGGGCAAGGAGACGGCGGATACGGGCCGTGTGATAGTATGTAACGAGGTTTAAGAAAGGGTTTTTTTTCTTTTAATCTTTTGTATCGGTTTATTGCAGGGTTTCTCGGACTTCTTATTTAAGTGGTACATGGATAAAGGTACAGTGGTCAATGTGGCTATGCCTTGTTATTTTGTTGGTTTCACTCACTGGTCTAACCCTTTAGGACAGAAATATCGAGCAGCGAGGTACGAGTTATTTGTGGTATAAAGTGACGGTAAATGTATGGGAAAAAATCCCGGTGAACAAAAGTTTTGTTTGAGCATAGTGCGATCTTCTAGTCAAAAGCGCCGAAAAGCCACTCAGGTTATTTTGAAAAGCTGGCCATTCAATATATTTCTTACTTTTATATATAAAGAGGGAGGTGTGGTACCCGAAATACGCCCGAAACGTTTCGGGGCTTTCGAGATCTGTATAAATCATACACGCATCAGCATGTCCTGATGACAACAATGATGGTAATCAGGTTCTGTTTTAATTTCTGTAGGGGAGCGGCAAAAGTTGATGACAATACCTGAACCACAACATGAAGAATTAGCTCGTTTTCTTTCTTCTCATCACCACCTCAGCTGGCTGCACGACATCCAAACAAAGTCTTTCAATCAGGTGAATTGTAACATCAACGTCATCAATCTGGATCTGATTCTGTCCTCAGTGATAATAAGCAAGCTATTGTTTCCATCGCTCAAACTGACAATTGCCTTCTACGTCAAATCACATGAAATAAAGTTTACTTCAAACTCAACATCAACCACTAGATCAACAATGCAAGCTGTTGAAAATTACCATTTTCTTCATCTTATTTAAATAACCCGTTTTCAAAATGGTGCTTAGACCTAAGCACTGTAGTTTAGTCAGCGCTCAGCCCAGAAGCATGGTTTCTTGTTGAACCGGAGCTCAATTCTGCCAGTTTTCTAGCCAGGTAAAGGGGCGCTCTGTAGGAAAACAAAAATATAATGATTATGAATTGTAACGGTGAACAGCTCCTATTAGGATTACTCGGCTTTTTTCCCGGTTTGCGGGTGTCACTTGTCATTTCATTCATTTACCACCAACCCATGCACTAAAAGTGCTAGAATTGCAAGCTTGAGCTGTTGAAATTAATGGAAGTGCACCAGCCATCATAGGAAGAGAGCGTTTTCCTTGGTACTCTTACAAAGTTTTATTTATTCGCCTGTGTCGAGTTTTTTGAGGCAGTGTTAGCGCTCACCCTGAGATGAGACCTGTTAAAACATATAAATTGCCATGGTGTTTTTCCCGTTTTAGCATATTGCCACACTTATGAGCAACTCGGTCCTTTAAAACTGGAAAATGTAGACGTTTTTATGACGTGCAATATACGTCATACCCCAGTTAACCAGCCCTCGGTTGCATGTTCAAAAGGTGGGTAACGCTATCCACCGGATAAATCGCTGTTCATCGGATAACCGCTAGCAAAACTAATTGAATTATCCAGTGGAGAGCGCTATCCGCTCTTCGAACAACTGGGCCAGCCAGTATGGCCGCTAACTTGGCAAGTTTGGAATGTCATGTCCTCCAGGCCCCAGTTGTTCAAAAGCCGGATAACTTTATCCAGTGGATAAGTCACTATCCAAAGTGTAAAATATACTTCATGTTAAACGATGACCAAGGTTTTCATAAACATTTTTACTTAGAAGTGCTTAGAGTGTGCATATTCACAGTTACCTGAGCAAACAATGAAATCTTTGCACAGATTGAAACTGTGGGATAGTGACTCATCCACCGGATAAAGTTATCCGGCCTTTGAACAACTCGGGCCAAAGGTTGAGTAGCTCCGTACGTTATTTATTCCAGAGATTGAGTTTAAATTTCATCATCTTGGAGAAGGTTCTAACCTCTACAGACTATAATGATGTATTAAACTGTCAAAAACGCGAGCGTACTCAGAAACAAAAACGAGTGGTCCAAATAGAGTCCAAGCTATGACCGACCGATTACTACTTCAGTTGCTTCAGCACAAAGTTACTAGAGACTATTGGCCCCTGAGCTACTCGGAGATGTCAACGATGGTGGTATATGATGTGCCATTCGCACTGTTTTTTCCTAGGCACATGAGACACTAAAAGGTTTGGCCTTCAAGGAGACTTCGTACCTGGGGAAAAAGAAGGTAATGACGCGTTTGTGTCGGCATCGCCACAGTAATCCCAATTAACAAATAGTAAACGGTTCAGTGTGCACTATTGAGTTATGGTGCACTCTGGAGATTGCTAAGCACGAGAGAAGCGGCTCTAGCTTCTTGAGTGCTTAGCAACTCCTAAGCGCAACCTTATCTCAGATGGTGCACAATGAGCCGTTTACCATTTGTTTGTATAACATGATCGCCAACACCTTACGTCCTCAGCGTACATGGGTAAACAGTGAATGCCTAATTGACCAATGACAGAGCACGCTTTACGGTAGTTGTGTTATGATCACTTTTGCTGCTTTGTTGTTTCCTTTGACAGTTATGGAAAAACAGGTTAACCGTGACTTGTTGTTTTCTTCTGCAGTCACTACTGAATCTCAGTAACCTCGCTCTTTTAGCTTCAGATGCAAATGACATGGATAAAGTGGATGGTAAGTGTTGGATATTGCTCAAATCTGTTCCAGGAAAATGCTTTACATAAAGGTTAATGCATCTGCAACGTGTTGGTTCTGTTGTTGAGGGTTCATGCTAGGAATAAATTACAGCTCTGACAGTACAGTGGTCTGCAGCGAAAATTAGTGAAGGTGTGACATTTTGTATCTTTTGAATTGCAAAATAATGTAGATGCCGAGAACATCAGTTAAGAGCGCAACTTACGCAGTTGCGGAAACTGAGAAATCCTGAAGTGAAAAAATTTAAGCAAGCTAGTCATGACGGGCTTAAATCATTAAATCAATCCCATGCGCATTTCGAACCCAGCTCCCGACGGCGGCATCGCTCAAAGTACTGCACCAACATTTGCAGAGGTCGCCGTGACCTTTCTCGCTGTCTAGTTTCATATTTATTTATTTCAGATCTCATAACCGAGCAAGACATCATTTTGCACCAGGAAACATTGCCGATTGCCGTTTTAGAGGTAACACAGGAACGCCATGGTTATAACAAACGTTGAAGTCACGGTATACACCTTATTCCAAAATGGCTGCCGTTATTATTGAAGTAATGAGGCTGAGTCCTGAGTGCATCCTACCCTCAACTTACATTAAACGAGCGTAGGAACCTTGGTTATCTCTGAAAATTTGAGCCCGATTTACCGAATAGTCTCCGAGAAATTCTATTTCAAAAACTCGAAATTTTAGAGGAAAAAAATGTATGGCTCATCAACGATTTTGCCAGCCAGCAATTTTGCAGTTGTTGACGGGTGATATTTCCTTGCATATTGCTTTCAAAGAGCTGAAAATTGTACAGCCTGGTCTCGTTAACCAACACTTCCAACTAAATTTGTATACACACAGGAGTCTGTAACCCGGAGCGTACAAGTTCAATATATTTGTGTCACGGCGTTTTCACAGACCGAGCTATTCTGGGATTGATTTTCCTGCGAATTCAGTCTCCCTCAGGAGTCTTGTCAGCCAATCCTAACCCACATGCTTGGACTGCCTAAATGCCTAATCAAATGCTTGAACGCAGGCAGACCAGAACTGACCGTTTTCGCGGGAAAAAAACTCGTCTAAAAATAGCTTGGCCCGTAAAAATGGCGTGACGTAACCGTTTTTGGGGAGTTGTACACTTCGGGTTATAGGCTCCTGATACACAGCGACCCTTTCTATGGATTAACTCGTATGCTAATGAAAAAAGAAAACGTAAACCGTTACGTCAGAAAAGATCGCCCAATTGTGTGAGCTCGCATCCATCATGAGCTAAGGACAAGTGGATTCTTGAAACAAAGCATGATTGCTTGTCACTTATGTCCAGAAATGCAAGTAATTAGACGCACGCTCAATTTTTATATCCATCACGAAGTGCCCCGTTAAGTCTAAGCGTCTAGTGCCTATTTCTAAAAATAAAGTTATGAATGAAATGATTAAAGTTATGAATAAAGTTATGGTTTGCGTTAGTGTTATTTATGGTTTGCGTTAGTGTTATTTCTTCGTAAGGGTAAATGCAACTGTTTATGTTTAGTTGAAAAGCACAGTTTGGGGATACCGGGACGTTTATTGTCAGTATTTCTGGACACAAGTGATGTTGAAGTTGAGAAGAATAGCAAGGGAACACTTCGTGACGCTTATCAAAATCGGCGTGCATCTAATTACTTGCATTTCTGGACATACTCACAGTGGGCGTTCAGTGAAATATACTCCACTCATAGTGTCTTTAAGCTGTTGGGTTTTTGGCCGCTTTAAAGAGTTTAGCAAGTGGAGAGTGAGCATAACGGTGTGTCTAGAATCAACTCACATGATATTATCATGTTTATAGCATGCTGGTTTAGATGTAGAGTGCATGGCCCCCTTGACGCCCGCCCAGCTGATTGAGGTACATTGCATGTTCATTTTGTCCAATACTTTTCGTATTTCTTTACATGATTCAAATAGTACAATTTTTGCCGACGGGTGCTAGAGTATTTCAGTACATATTTGGGAATCAAAACAACCCTGAACTTGCGTAGCTCCCACGAGTCGGCCCATCCCCGTAGCTGACATCAAAGTAGCAAAACAATACCGATGATGCCATTTAAAATCTAAATAAGAATAGGATAGCAAAAGAAAATCATCAATTGTATTATACCGGGGATGACCCCATGAGTCTCCTGTGGTTCTTTGTTGTTGTTGTTTTTAATTTTCTTTTACGAAACACTTAGACTACTAAAACTAGACAAAACGCTTAAGTTACGCTACCGTGAATATGTTTACAAAAAGTTTCTATTCCCACCGGGATCCTTCACGTACAAATTCCCCTTATTCCCTTGCAACTTAAGTAGGGAAGTCCTATTTACATAATTCATCACCATTTTGTATGACCATTATAGCTGTATATTGGATAATACGAACGCCAGACGTTCAACCCTCCCCCCTCCCTGCATAAAGATATAAAGTGCCGGTTTTTCCCCAACAGAACACGAAAAAACCCAACCAACCGAAAACAGTTGATTCCAATGGTGCACGACCTTAGTTTATAGCAAAGAAAAGAGAAAACGAAAACTTACTTTGGTTGCGTGTTGTGTCGTTATGTCTAGTTGAGAAGCTCTGGGTTGGTTTTCCAACCCCTCTCTTTAAACTGTGACCTTCATCAGACGTCCGTGACTTTGGGGGAAAGTACATCGTACTTTGTTCGTTTTGTTTCTTTAAGTTAATTGAGCAACAAATTACCTACCATCCGTTGTTACAGATTTTTATGTACTGGTTAGATCAGCTGACTGAGCGCAGTTCGCCATTTTTGCTCTGGTCTTTTCTTGACGTATCTGTTACGAGTTAAACGACCAACGATTGGGTTTTTGCAGCTGCATGTTGGAGACCAGAATCCTGCCGCTAACGAGTACGACTTTAAAAGAGCTCTGGACATCCTTTATCTTGCCATGTCGGTA
The DNA here is from genome assembly GCA_014634185.1 of Astreopora myriophthalma. NCBI lineage: Eukaryota > Metazoa > Cnidaria > Anthozoa > Scleractinia > Acroporidae > Astreopora > Astreopora myriophthalma. Next base: position 855,491 of record BLFK01000324.1, on the reverse strand, counting down.
AGCATTTGTTGTTCTTGTTTTTTGTTCTTCTTTCATCTTGTTTATGTTTGTGTTCTGTGAGTATACGCGATTTCCACGGTCAGGGAAAAGTTAGAACATTTTGCATCAGTGTAGATAACTTCTAAATTTACCTAAAAGAAGTCCGCAAAAATCCGGAAAGTTGATATTTGGTTAACCACGGTGGGGAAAAACCCGACAAGTTTGTTTGGAGCTATTGTTTCGTCATTTTGTTGTACTCTTTTGTTGTCTCCGTCAAGCATGAATTTTATAGATCGTTTTCACACACGTGACCAGGGGCCATATTGCTTTACTGAAACAAAAGGAAATATTTGCATAAAAATGGAGTTTGATTCCCCCGAAGCTTGTTTGGTTAGCATTAAATAACATAGGGTGAGGTAGATTTGGTGACCAGCGGTCAGGGTAAAGGGTTCGGGGTTTTGTGTGGATTGTCATCGTTGCGGGCGCAGAAAACTGCTTCACCCCTGTGTTATCTAATGTTGACCAGATTGTTTAGTTACACCAATATGGCCGCCGTGACGTCATGTGAAAATCATCTATAGTTTTCTTAAACAGAGGTTAAAGCGGGCATTGAACAAACTATTTATGAAGGGATGAATTGATCTCAGTGACTTGACCGATTTGTGGCTCCTAAGGATTTGTCTTGGATGCTCAGCGAAAAGCGCTGTTAAAAAACGTTGAGAAATAAAATTGGCAAAATAATCAATATAAATTGGAATAGATGTGGCACCTCCACAGAGTGGCTATTCGTCCACTGAATCCAAATCGAATTGGAATTTGAAAAATGTTGGTTTTTGGAGAAAAGGGGGAAAACCTCTCGTACCAGAGGAGGGAAATAACAGAATTGACTTAAAGGAGAAAGGAAAACTGGAATGCCAGGAGAAAAACCTCACGGAGTAGAGAAGAGGAAAACCATCAACAAACTCAAGCCACTACGCCAACCCTGCTCCCTTAAATATCAGTTTAAGGTCCTTTTCTCCTTCCTATTTGCCTCTCAACAGACTGGTCGCTATCCTTTAGATGAGACAGCACTCAAGCTTCACATTTGGTGCCGAGCTGTTCTTAGGGACGAGTAAGTCAACCATCAACTGGTGCTTTCTAGGGAAACGATGGAAGGTTCATCGAATTAAACGTGGCAGCTGAAGTAGTACCATGCGAGACCTTGTCTTTCGCACCGAGCAGAAAGAGAAGCAACCTCTCACCGGGTACTGGAGTAGGTGCAAAGGAACCAGAAAATGCTCAGGCTTGAATCGGCTATTTCAGGGTTCACTTTTGGCCTCTTTTTCAGTGCAGGTCCAAGGGCGAAATTCTAGCGATGATAATTGGTTGTACTTTCCACTTGAATGAAATCCGGGTAGGGGGGGAGGGGGTTTCTCCTCCTCGTCTATCTCACTTGTCGTCCTCTGGCGGTTATGGCGAGAAGAAAATGGTACAACTGGTAACCCATGGGTGAAATCAACTTAAAAGCTGCTGAAAAGTACTCTGAAACGCCAGGCGGGCAGAGAAAAGAATTGACAAGATTTTCGTTCTTGGAATCGACTGGCACACGTCTGCCGAAGTGCAACCCATGTTGTGATACTGTTACTAGGCACCGCTATTACCGGTAGGTTTAGATATGGATACCAGATCTAAACCTGTCGGTCACAGCAGTGGCACAAGACTTCAGTCCTCTGTTTTTGTGTGGGTCGAGATCGTATGCCTGCGTCGAAAGTACCGCCATCTTGATTTGTAATGGCGAGCGTAATCTCGGAAGAGCTGAGCGAGAGCGCAAAATCTACGGAGAGGATCGGGAGTGAGCAGAGGAGATTTCTCCGCCACTCTCAACCCCCTCAGTTGATTTGTAACTCTTCCCAGATTACGCTGCTTATTACGAACCAAGATGGCGGCAGTCCGACAGAAGCGTACGATCTCGACGGACACTCGAGAAAATAGAGGACTGTGAACAGTGTAGGTTGGCACTGAAGGGTCAATGCGGAAATTTACTGCTATATAGTGTATTTTTCTTCTAGCGCATAATTTTGTATGTTGCTACCAAGTATTTAACTTAACCAATCTTCTCTCTCCTCCTCCTGCTCTTCTCTTCCCCTTCCGCTTAAAAGCTTTGTCAGAAAAAGTCAACAGAATTCAGTTATTACAACCAAGAATGATGTTTGCCGATTATTATTTATTATATATATATATGTTTTCTTTTGCAGTTGGTCATCGCTTTCTGCGAAGGATCCTCTGATAACTGCAAGAAACACAGTTTTCTTTAGAACTGTTGAACTCGCTTACAATCAAGGTTTGTAATTAGTTTTCAGAGCAATTTATACACACATACGCCTCTGACCACTGTAGCCTGTGCTCTAATTACCTGATCTATGTCAATAGAAAATCCTTCGATAACAAGGAGATTCTCTGAGTCCGAAAATG
>BLFK01000324.1:845675-853046 GCA_014634185.1 Astreopora myriophthalma | reverse complement strand
CCCCCCCCCCCCAGCAAAGCCATGTTTTCTCGGAAACCGCTGGTCACTGGATCCGGTTCTGGTCGTTGTTATCATTGGTCGTCGTATCAACAGTTGTACATACTGCGTAACCTCGCTCACTCCAGGGCTTTTGAATCGAAATCTCCAAAAGTATGAGATCTTAGCAACACGGAAAGTACGGCGCCGTTTTTGCAGTCTAGCCTTCGTCACAAAGCACTATTTAAGGATTGCGCAGTAAGGGAAGAGAGCCAGAAAAAGCGATATATTTTTAAGGTCAGGCAAAAGTGAAACTTTTCACGACTCAGAGACACTCTTCAATCCTGCTTCAACGGCAGTGAATAATCAGTTAATACGAAATACAATAATTAGTTTAGCGTATTGCATTGGGCCGAGCAGCGACTCGGCGGGCAATTTCAGCTACTTTTGACGACACCCATGATATTATTCCTTAAGTTTCTGAGGAACATGCGTTTACTTGTTTATGAAATATTGGGCAAAATTACTAATTCCTGGAGGCGCCCTATTCAATAAGCTATCAAGAGGCCATTCATTGTTCAGCCGTCCACTTTTTGAAAAGGTTTTTCCAGTACTCCTTTCTTTTTTCCGTGTTTTTTGTGGCTGCTATCCTTTAATTCTTCAAGTTATTGCTCGTCGACTGTCTCGAAACGAGTCGTCATTTTTAGCAGCTTTTTCTCGTGAGCTGTTGCTAGGCAACCTGAGGACCACACATATAACGCTGGTTTCCGGTTGAGATCTAAAATTAATTAAGTGATTTTGCCCTCGATGCCTTCTTGATGTCATAACCTGTAGATACAATCTTGTGCAGGTCGGCAATAACAAGCTTTTGTTTCCATTGTAATTTGTTCTTTTCCTACAGGTATGGAATTGCAAGAATTTCTACCGTCACTGGAATCTTTGTTCGAAGCAGAGGAACTTAGAAGGGCTGGATTGTCTGAAAACACACAGTTTCATTTTCTACTCAAGTCTGGCTACGAACAAATCGCTCGAGCCTCCGCTGCAACGTGTTAGATAACTATCCTTCTAAGAGCGCAGGCGCCCGCCTCGTTTGTATATGACCACAAGCAAGAAAAATATCACTCAAGAGACAGTTTGTTTTTCACTTTGTCCGCCGAATACAGCAGAATTAAAACAGATATTCTCCTTTTATAAACTAACCGGTCTTGAAATACAGCCACAGTATCAGTCTATGCACCTTTTTCCTGGCGATATATCAGGTCTTAAAGTGGCTCAAACTCGTTTCAACACTTTCAAGAGACTCACTTATTTAGAACGATTGACATTTCAACACTGCATCACTATTAGCAATGTTATGGTACCATGTGAAACAACAATTATTGCTGAATAAGATGCGGTCATTATTGTGCCGTACTAAGTAAACATGGCAACGGGAACGCCCTGTAAAAACACCCTATATTTTGGCTTTAGCTGTTCATATCTCAATAACGAACTCGGTGACCCAACTTTTTATTGCTCGAAAGTGATCAACAGAGCATGATCAAACTTTTTGTAAAGTTTAAAAAAATTCTGTGGAGCAGATTCAGAGCCACCTTAAAAAATAAGAAAAATTGAGGTTGCTCTGAATCCGCTCAACGGAATTTTTTGAAACTTTGCAGAAAGTTTTATCTTGGTCTGCCGATCACTTTCCAGCAATAAAAAATGGGTGTCACCGAGTTCGTTTTTGAGATTCGAGCAACTCATCGTCATCATCATAGCAGTCTGTCGGGGCGACAATGACTGTTTCATTTATGGCTTATCAGATTTCTCCATGCAACTCTGCCATTCGTTTTCGGCGGCCAGGAACTCCTGCCTATATCCAGCTTCCTCAGGTTTCTTTATATCCAGCCATCTTGACCTCACGCTTAGTCAATAACGCATATATCACATTGCGAATACGCGATACAGTGTTGTAATGTCAATCGTTCTAATAAGGGAGTCTCTTTAAAGTGTTGAAAGAGGTTTGAGCCACCTTAAGAAGTGTTTTTACTTAGCTGCTGTTGAAGAAAATAGTCACGCATCGCGTACATGTGGGTAGTGCTGTAAAGGTTGTTGTATACCGCTTGGTCTTGTCATGCTAGACACAGCACCATATTAAGTAACTGTGGCAACTCAGCTACCTTTGTCCTGGAAAGTCACGTGCTCTTCGCATTATTGGCTACTGGTGTTAGAGTGGATCAGTATACAGGTGTTGGATCATGCTTACTATAGGTAGTGTCGACTGATATATCGACCGCTATATCGGTCGATATAGCAGCCGAGACTCGGTCGATAATCGGTCGATAGTCGGTCGATAATCGGTTGATATATTGGTCGAGATGTATGTCGCCCGATATAGCTTTTAGTTCACCGATACTTCGCCAACACTTCGCCGACACTTCACTGACACTTCGCCGATAGTTGGTCGATACTTGACCGACATATCGGTCAGTAATTGGTCGACACTTAGTAGATGGTCGGTCGATATTTGGTCGATAGTCAGAGGATAGCCGTTCGATATATCGGTCGAGAGTCGGCCGAAGGTCGATCGATATATAGTCGATAGATGTCTGTCGGTCTGTATACTTTTTAGTCTGTTACCAAGAGCCCTGAAGAAGAAATAGGAGAAAAATTACTGAAATATGGAACGATTTTAGCTGTCCGAGTTATTTAACCCATTGACACGTGGAGATTCTTGAAAAATACGCATTTTTGGACATTTTTCGGTCAGTTATGAGTCCAAACTACTCAAAATGAAACATGAAAGCATGCCTTTCTTTGCAATAGCATCCAATTTTGTGGGGGTTTTTTGTTTTTTTTTGCTTCTTTTTTTTTTTTTTTTGCTTTCCCCTTTTTCTGCTGTTTTTGTCTTTTTGCTGCAGTTGCTAACTGTTTATTGGGCTTTCAGTCAGTTCAATGATTTTCGAGAAAGCATCATCCAAACGAGAAATTCTTACCAAGTGATGAAGAAGGAAATTATCCTCCGAGTTTTTCACTCAAATTTCTGAACGTTTCTGCATATATTTGAAGCTCAATCACTCTGCTTTGGGTATCATTGTTTGATAGCGAGCAAAAAGACAGGATAATGTAAAGAGAACGTATGAGTATTTTCCTTGCTGTAAATTAAAATCATTCCCACAATAAATGAATGTGTTCTGGTGGATACTTTGTCTACTTCCTCGGCACATTATCAGCGCGTTTTATTAATAACTGATCGTTAAACACTTTGCTGTTTTGCACAACTTGTGAATAAAAATCGTACGTGCTCTTCGGTTCGCTTCATGAAGTAATCGCGCCTCGCACTGCAACATTTTCCCCCATCGCATGATAGCATTAATTAATGACGTCATCGCTTAAAAAATGAAGCCATTGGACGCACCTGCTAAATTAACATAAGACTAATTTGCGACCGACAGTTGACCGATATACCACAGACAGTTGACTGATGTACCACCGACATATGACCGATACTCGGTCGAGGTGCGTCTACGAAAGATCGACCGATACTCGGCCGATAGTCTATCGCTCTCTCGACCGATTATTGACCGAGTATCGGCCGCTATATCGACCGATATACCGGTCGATATATCAGTCGACACTACCTATAGTAAACATGATCCCAGGTGTTATCAACTAAAGCTAATGATTGAACTTCAGCATCCATGGTATGCATCAGTTATTTTCACGTGAGACACAGAAACAGAAGATTGTGAGAGAGACAGAAACAGAAGATTCAAACAGAAGATTGTGCTACATGATACATGTTACATAGGGTCACGTTACATGTTACGGGTCAAAGATCGTGTAGCTGTTCTCGTTGTTTTGGGATCGAACGTTTCAAATCTACGCTTGACGAAAACAATTAACTGAAGTCAGTGAATTATCTTTTTTTCTTTTTATTGTATACTGGACTTCCCGTTAAGATGCCCGGCCGGGCGACGAATACTTTTTTCTCTCCATTGTCTTATTATTTATCACCGCTATAATGTTTAATATTTCATGCCGCTGTTATTTTGTCCAGAGAAAGGAATTCTTGCCGATTCAAGCACGCTTCCAATAGACTTGTTTATGCACGCGCTACGGGCCTATTTGTCACCACGGACTTACACTCTTACTCTCATACAACCCGATGACATTCTGCGTAGTGCACTTAAAGCACTACCCACGAAAAGCTATGTACTAGTATCTCTAATTTACAGCCTTCAAGTTTTATTTCGTGTGTGGCGAGAGTAATATTATAGGTTCTGCATAACATAGTAATCATATCAGTTCTTAGGGTAAATAGTGCTTGGAACGCGCCGAAAGAAAACGGCGTCAAGTGCGAAGAAAAATCCTTTTGTTAGGTTGTCACATCTTTCAGTGCTCACTATTGTTGTCTCTACTTATCTGGCTTTGAGTGCAATGTCCAGACTTAAAATGTCCGGTTAAGATCCCATAGTCCGCGAGGAGGTTGATTAGTAGTATCGCGAAGTGAAGTCAGCTGTGTGATCTATGCTTAAGCCAAATACTATTCGCCATTGTATGCGGGGAGGGGTTTAAGAGGAAGCTCTCTTGTCTCACTAAAGGGGCAGAAGAATGACACTCTTAGTGGAGAAACCTCGAATCGCGCTGTGAGCAAGCAAATGCGTTGTATAGTTCCTTCATCTTTCCTTTGCAACTATTTGTCATCTTATGGGAAGCTAATCTGGACCACCATCTCTTGAGACGCTCTTCGGCTTGATGTTAGTCGCGGTCAAAATACAGCTGTGACTGCATAGCTTGCTTAGTAGAGTGTCCTTTTCAAACTTAAGGCTGCGGATTTCCTGTGTCAGTGTTTCATTTTCTTCTATTAGATTCTCAGCCTCCTGAAAATGGACAAAGGTTTCAATGCAAAGAATTCCTATTTTGCTCTACAGCTGTAAACATCTCAGTATATTCTTTTACCCTGCTAAGGCGCTCCATTTTGATCTTTTTCTTCTCTCGGCATTTTGCGGCGGCAACTTTATTCCTCTCTCTCCTCTGCTGTCGTTTTTCCTCTTCTTCCTTTGTTAACTGTAGGAAAAAGGTTTTTGGTTTTGTTATTATTACCGGTAGAGACTACTAGGGACCTGAAGATCTACGACGTTGACGTGTTGTACTAAGGTTTTACTTATTAACCGAGAGAAAGGCCTTAATGGAAAAAGCTCAGACTGATGCCTTGCCAATCGCCTGGTCAATATGCAAGACCGAGGGTTGAGATTTTCCTGTCGACACCGAACGTTCGAGTTTAATATGTTGTTTATACACGGCTTAAGTTTAATTTAAGCGGAAGTGATGACCTTTTATCCGGTAGTGCTCGCGCTTATCTGTTGTCGGTTAATGCGCACTCGTAAAAATAAAGCAAACAAACGAAAAGCGGCAATGTGGCTGTTCAATTACCTTTGATTTGTGTTTGCATAAATTACGGGAGAATGATGCCCTAGCACTTAGCCAATTAGAGCACGCGTTATATCGACTGCAAGCATCAGCCATAAAAGGGATTTATCCCATCTCAAGAAGAATACGGCCAATCAGAATGTCATGCGACTGGTTGTATTCCGCAAAAAATCCCCGCGTTCTTCACGGTTTTCAATGTTTTCATGAACAGCCGTTCGAAACTGCTCCAAAAGATTATTTACCGATAAACTCTTCATTTCCAAGAATTATTTGTAATTTGTATATTATGCCACAGATAAATAAAAAAAGGACTGTCTTTTTCCATGTTCAGCTATGTGATAATTTTTATTTAATAACGTCGTCTCGAAGAGGCATTCCTCTCGATTGTGCTTGATATTCTTTGCATAAACTTTAGTAATTTTTGTTCTTGGTGCTTTCTTTTCTATGGCTAGTTTAAGGTGTTGCTGGCGTTTGTTTTATTGTTCCTTTTCTAACCTCACGCCGTCATGCTTGAATTATTATTGAGTTATTGTCTTAAGTTCTCTTCGATTTAAGATTTTTTAACTTGAACTTCACTTACAACTGCCATTTGAACTAGAGACATCACCGTTAACCGTTTTTACGTTACGTTTCTTTCACCCCTGGAGTTCAAGCACCGTAAGATCCCTTTCAGTTTACTTTGTTTTTCTTTTCTTTGTTTTGTTTTTTGTTTTTTGGTCGTTTGCAGTTCGTAATTTATTTCCCTGTACCGTCTATTTCGTTTTAATGTTTCGGTAGCAACCACATTTAGTACCCCCGATTAAATAGTAAACCGGAGCGCGAGTTCGTACGTAAACTAACAAAAATCAAGTCATTCGCGGGATAATTCAAGGCACCACTTCCCATCGCCGTCACATACAGCGGTATATATTACCACCTTTTCATTGTAATCACAGTAATTCATATCAGATTACTGGGCTGGATGCCTTATTTGTTCAAGGAAAAACGAATTGAACGTTGCCGTGACATAATTTGTCCGGTTTTTTTTTTAATACAATAGTGTTCTAAAAAGACAATTTAAAAAACTGAGGAACCGCTCAAAGGCTCGAGTGTGTACTTGAGAGACTTTTCAAGTCACTCGTGGCCGTCCATCTGAAAGATCTAGAGTTGCAAAGTGAAACATAAATCCGGCCGTTGTACCTTCTCTGCAGTTGGTTGGTTCAAGTCTGATGTTGGAATTTCGAGATCGTCCAGTCCTTTTGCAAGTCTTCTGTTGTAGATGACATTCTTGAGCTCGAGTTTTATGTCCGCCATGTCACTTAGCTGGTTTGCATCAGGGACCTTAACCGCTTCTTGTCTCCTTGAACTGCTTACTGTGTCTGTTTCACAGAACGCTTCCCTTGGTTTTAGCTGGAATTGGAAGGCAGGAAGGTACTTAGCTTTTTCCGAGAAAAAATGTATGCATTTACCATAGCCGTCATTTCTGAGAAATTGGGACCGTGTAATTATCCTGATGTCATCTTTGCTTAAACAGGCAGTTCAGCGGCCTCAATTTCAGTTCGGGCTAAACAGGGCTTTGAATATTAACGGTTTTCAATCGAACACAACATCAAGTCAACATCAGTTTTTAAGCATCTGTTCAGTTACGTCGGGCCCCTGATCCGTCCTCTCACATTGGTCATCAAGGTCGTCAAAACATTACCAAAGCTGTGGATTCACTCGCCTCGATCAGTCACTCGAGTGCGGCCTGTGGCTGAGTTATGACGGAAATTGGTGGAAATAAGAGGACAGTAGCATCGGCACATTACACTGGGGTACGAATATAATTTCAGTTTTGGAGTGATCGCTGTTTTCTCCTACCACGAGAAAGTAAAATTTATGGGTTTTTTTATCGCAGAATAATTTTCCGGCTGTGATCAGTAAGTACACAGAGAAGTGCGATCTTGCACAAATAACGGGGTCAAAACGGGAAATGACATCATCAGTGGATTGGGTCCACTCCAT
>BLFK01000324.1:838175-843175 GCA_014634185.1 Astreopora myriophthalma | reverse complement strand
CATTGTAATTCTCATACGTGGGTTTCAATAAGAATAAAACAATCAGTGACGTTTGCTGTTTAAAATCTACGAATAGGAATTTTCCCGGTCACGAGTTTCCTGTTTGTATTAAAGACGTGCGTGCCTTAGTAATCAGCCGAGTTCTAACGAAATCTTTTAAACGTAGATCAGTAGTGAATCACGTAGTTCTCGTGAAAACCGATTTATTATCTGCCGAGATGCAACCTTGATAGAGTGTTATCACTCACAAGCTCTTAGCTAAAGGTGCTACATAATTATATAGCCATGCCTGTCATCGACCAATGGCCGATGTCAAATTCGCTTTTAATTGATATCGTTCGCCGATGAATAAAGTAAATATCGTGATCAGAAGTCAGTAATTATAATAAAGCCAGAGAGAGGAAAAAAACACTGTTGTGTGACCAAAAAACGTTTGACATTTTCGTTCATCAGTTCTTGAAGACAGCCTCTGAGTAATCAGTCATGGTGGTTTTGGTAGGACACACTTTGAATGGTTTCATTTTGTGTAACAAAACTTTGGCAAAGAGTAAAAGGGCAATAAAAATAGAGTACTTACGAAGTTTCAGTCTTCCAAATCGTTACTTCTCGGGTCCATGAGATGTAACCTATTAAATTTTAGCGTTGTACCGTTCTTGCGTCGACCGTATGATTTGCACATGCTTGCAGTTTTTTGTTCCGGTCATGTTCAAGCCCACCCCTACTTGCTCAATAACTTCCGGTTCTGTCATGTCGGGTGAATGAGTGCGCAACAAAGCATATCGAGGAGGACAAATGACTGTGACAATAATTATCATCACTGTTTATAGCTGCAACTGAACTGATAAATTAGTGAGTGGCATAATACCGCGAGAGAGACGTAAGTTTGTCTGTACTGTAACAGGAGTCGAGCCAATGACCTTTACTCGTTCGGATTCTCTACCACCCGTTTTTATACCAGAAACTCACAAAGCACTTGGGCAAAACTTTTGCTCTGCGCCTGTTTAGTTCTCCCAGTACAAAGACGGCCACAAGACGGATTATGCGTCTGGGCGAACTATCTTTGGAAGTGCGTCTTCCAAGACACACTCCAGGGAGCTTACGAAACGACGACAATGAAGGCTGCGAGGACGTCATTTAAAAATAGAAGTTCGCGTTATTGGTGTCACTACGCATCTATTTCATGTCGCTCCGCGCTTAAAATGTTTTGTAACTGTCGAGGAATTAAACTGGTCGAGCGTTAGAGGCGTAGAGAGAGAATTGAAAGTTGAGCGTAATGAGCTAACGTCCTCCACAGAACCTTCAATTTGGTCATTCCAAGCCGTTATTTTGGAGATGAAGGAAAAAAAATGTAGCAAAATGTGAAACGCACGTGCAGAGCCATCGTTTTTGCTTACTAAACCTATTGTTTGTGGCGCCCTCGTGACCGTCGGCGTCATCGCTTCGTGAGCTCCCTACTAAAGTGAAAGTTCGTTTCACGGACGCATCCGTCTTTATACTAGACAAACTAAACAGACGCAGTCGGAACAATTGTTTGACCAAGTTCGTCCCAGAAGAATTATGCTTGTCATATGAGATGCTTTCCATTGCGAAATCCTGATCTACAATCCTGGGGCCCGTTTTTCGAAAGCCCCGAAACTCTTCGGGCGTATTTCGGGTGCCATAATTCTCTTCGTATCTTGCAACGCAAGACGTTTTCAGCCCTGAAACTTTGCAATTAGTTTTCTCTTTCTTATCTTGAAAGCATGTTAAAAGACCAGGTTCTCGGAATAAGTGGATCGCAGTTTTACAAATTGCTTTTCGGGCCCGTAAACATTTCGGGACTTTCGAGAAACGTGCCCCTGGCCACAAGTTGTTGGGACACCTACCCTTTTTTACACTCTAAAACCCACCATTTCAACTAAGTCCTTGACGTTTTAGAAAAACAAAAAAAAAGGACGAATAGAAGCCACGGTAATCAACCCTCCTCCCCCCTAGCAATGTTGTAAGAAAATAAAGCTATTCTGAAGACTAGATGGGATGTGGTTAAAAAGAAAAAAGGGACAGTAGAAAGTTGTTAGAGAGTTGTGTTGGAAGCGGACGTGATTGCTGTAAACTCGTGATTATTGGAATAAAACGTGAACATTTCTCTTATCGTGACTTTAGTTGGAGAACACTGTTCTTGGAGGCGAATAATTCTTGAAACGTGGCTATTCTGAAGCTATTGCCAAGGTTCTTTTTTGTGGTCACGATTTTCTTCAACAATGACAGGAGGGAGGGGAGCAGGCGGGCTTGCGAAGCCATCTGCCGTGAACCGTCCCAACACTTGTGACCAGGATTGTAGATCTTACAATCCGGATCCGTTTGGACATCCAATCCAGGGGCGTCCAACGGATCGTTTCCGTAAAACATCTGTTCGGGGGGCCTTCGAAAAATTGGAGTCAGTTTTCTTTTGTGAAATGTTACCAGGAAATTTCGCTTTATAACCCTATGAATGAAAGTCGGTCCGCTAGCATTTTCGGAAAGACTAAGAGCCTCTTCATATGAGCCCGGTTACCGGGCTGGCCCGGTAAGCGGGACGGATTTTGTCTCGTGTTCATATGGGAAATTTTCATCCCGGTTACCGAGATGAAATTCAAGAAACAAAACCAAAATTGTGAAACGTAAACTTGTATCGTTCGCGACTGTCGTAGCTTTGTGGACTCTTGTAACTTTCCTAATAAAGCTAATTCGCATGCTTTTGAAGTGGAAATACATACACGGCAAAAATTATGCCATTTTGGTCGCTATGACCCGAAAGCGAAGCTATTTTGTCAAAAAAGTTTCGTCCCGGTCACCCGGGGTGGAGTGTTCATATGGCAAAATTCTCATCCCGGTTACCGAGATCTCGGTCGCAAAAACCGAGATCTCGGTAACCGGGCCAGCCCAGCCTCTCATATGAACAGATCGAAATTTTTACGAAGGAAAGAGTGGCGAGGCGAGATCTCGGAAACCGATCGCGAGCCAGCCTGGTTGACCGGGCTCATATGAAGAGGCCCTTAGGGCTTCTTCATATGAGCCCGGTCAACCGGGCTGGCTCGGTTTCCGAGATCTCGCCTCGCCACTCTTTCCTTTGTAAAATTTACGATGTGTTCATATGAGAAGCCGGGCTGGCTCGGTTACCGAGATCTCGGTTTTTCCGGCCGAGATCTCGGCAACCGAGATGAGAATTTTGCCATATGAACACTCCACCCCGGGTGACCGGGACGAAACTTTTTTGACAAAATAGCTTCGCTTTCGGGTCATAGCGACCAAAATGGCATAATTTTTGCCGTGTATGTATTTCCACTTCAAAAGCATGCCAATTAGCTTTATTAGGAAAGTTACAAGAGTCCACAAAGCTACGACAGTCGCGAACGATACAAGTTTATGTTTCACCATTTTGGTTTTGTTTCTTGAATTTCATCTCGGTAACCGGGATGAAAATTTCCCATATGAACACGAGACAAAATCCGTCCCGCTTACCGGGCCAGCCCGGTAACCGGGCTCATATGAAAAGGCCCTAAATCAGCTGGTATAAATTCGGCGTATGAGTACAAACTATGTGGCCGTTATCTCTATATCTTTCATATAATATCGCTAAAGTACATGATATCGTCATGTACTGCTATTACAATCTCGCTGAAATTCGTCATTCCCAGCCACAAGAACGACAACACACATTATTTCAGGTAATAAAACGTTTAATTTTGATATAATATGTGATTGTAATAGCAGTACATGACGATATCATGCATTTTAGTGATATTATATGAAGGATATAGAGATCAACGGCCACATAGTTTGTATGGGCGCTGTATAGGCGCGAAAATTATTGTAATTAGCTTTGTGTGTTGTCTCGTCATCGTAACACCATTTCGTTCATTCCCTTATCTGTCACGAGCTCGACTAGCAATAGAGTTATTTCAGTAGAGTTATGACTTAGAGTTAGAGTTAACGACTGCCAAAATCCTGAATTCAAGATTTTGGCAGTCCAAAATCCCGCAGAATGAAACCTAACTCTAAAAGTCAGTGTTTAGACCTAAAAATCATGAATTCAGTCAGGGTCATGTAAGTTTAACTCTAACTCTAGGCCATAACTCTATAAAAATAACTCTATGAATAGCTGTCCCCATCTGTCACCTCACATGTTCTTTAGTGCTCTTGTCTTAGGTTTCTCGTTCATTAGCGTTCTTTGTCATAGTAGGTCATTTTCGTACTTGTTAGTTTTTTAATTTGCATATTGCCATACATATTAGTAACTTGTTAATATTAGTTTGTTCACTGGTAGTTTCGGGTTCAGTAGTTAAAGTTATAATTTCAGTTAGTAAAGTTTAGTAAGTTAAGCCTTTCACCAAGTTCTCTATCCTGTCGTCACGTTCGTCTTGTAAGTATTCGTCGTTTTCCATCTGTTTGTCATTTTCTGTACTTATCCTATTTTCGCTTTGTCAGTGTATTTAGCTCTGTTTGTAATTTATTCGTTTTCAGTTACCGCACCCATCTATCTAGTAAATCGTGTTTTATAAGGGACGTGTTATTTGCGTTTGCGACGACAGGCGCCCTGTGACAATACCAGCTGCAAGCGCTGAAGTCTTGAAAGAAGTCAGCTTGCGGCACAGGCAACCCAGACGTGATGTTTGTTTTCGATTGACAGTTATACAGTCGAACCTGTATATAACGGCCCTGTATTAAGCGGCCAGCCTCTATTAAGCTGCCAATTTTCAAAGTCCTGATTTTCGCTCATACAAACGCTGTATTTGTTACCTGTATTAGGCGGCCACCGCTATTAAGCGGCCGCGGCCACCCTGCAGCAGTATGAAGCGGCCACCCCTGAACGGAAAATAAGCCATGTGTCATTTTATGTGGTGTTTTATTGTGTTTAAAATGCAATCCATCATCACTATAAAGAAATGTCGATTGCAAAGTTACAACCTCGTTCCCAGGGTCCTCTCTCTTCCTTCCTCGAGAAAGACGGAAGAGAGGAAGGAAGAAGAGGAAGGAAGAGA
>BLFK01000324.1:822299-836046 GCA_014634185.1 Astreopora myriophthalma | reverse complement strand
GCCCCCCTTCGGGTATCTAAAAATTTTCGGAGCCCCCCCTCAATATCTTCATCCCCCCACCCCCCTTGTCATATTAAATGAACTTTCCCTAATATCACTTCGGCCGATCCACGATGTAAGAAGCGTAAATGTCTTTCTCTAAGTGAGAAAGTCGATGTCATAAAATAAGCAAAGGCCAACCCAAGCGTAGGAGCTAGAAAACTAACAGATAAGTTTGAAATTGGGAGGACACAAGTCCAAACGATTCTACAAAAGAAGGAATCGCTCCTCTCCTCTTTCGAAAGTCGCGAAGGTTCACAAACAAATCGAAAGCGGTTTCGAGCGGGAAAATTCAGTGATGTCAACAAGGCGTCATGGGACTGGTACAATTGCTGCAGGAGTTCCAACATACCTGTCTCAGGAAGAATCGCTTCAAGAGGAGGCCCAGATTATTGCCAAAAAACTAGAAATCAGTGGCTTTGCTGCTTCAAATGGATGGCTTGAATCCTTCAAACGCCAGCACAATATCTGTAATATGACAGTGGCTGGAGAGGAAGGAGGAGTTTCAGAGCTGGAACGAGCGAGCCCGTAAAATTACCAGAGGCTGGAATCCAAGTGATATCTGGAATATGGATGAAACAGGCTGTTTTTGGCGAGGTTTGCCAGAAAAGAGCCTAAGTGAAAAAGGAAAGCGATGTAGTGGTGGTAAAAAGTGTAAACAGAGAAACACGTGGGTCTTTTTTGTGAACGCCGCCGGCGGAAAAGAGCAGCCCATTGTGATTGGCAAATCAGAAAATCGGTGACGCTTCAAGAATCTATAAAACAAGAAATGTCCATGCAACTGCCAGTACTTTGCCAATTCAAAGGACTGGATGACCTCTGAAATCATGAGTGAAGTACTATCAAAACTCCAACGCCGTTTGCAACAACAGAAAAGAAACATTTTATTATTCATGGATAATGCCCCATGCCATCCCGACAGCCTTCAAGGGAAATTTGCGAATATTAAGATTGTCTTTCTACCAAAGAATACGACCTCCAAGACGCAGCCACTGGATGCGGGAATAATTGCAAATTGGAAGGTCCATTACAAGAAGCGACTGTTGCGTTATATATGCGGAAAAGTAACAAGCTCTGGTAGTGCATCTGAGATTGTAAAGTCTGTCAATTTGCTGATGGCGATCGAGTGGGGAAAGCAGGCTTGGGACGAGGTTTCTGAAACTACAATCACCAAGTGCTTTAAGAGGACAGGACTTTATCCTGACTCGAAGGACACTGACGAAGACCCATTTGAAGGGGAGGAACTTCAGGATCTCAGTCTCTTGCTGGATAGGCTTGACGCACCATGCACTACACAAGAATGCATTGCCGAGGAAGATGGTCTCGGATGTTTGTCAGCCCCAAACTGGAGGCAGGTGGTGCGAGACCATATCCTGAATGATCATGATGATGTAATAGACATAGAGGACACAGTCGAAGATCAAGAAGGTGAAGAGGGCAATGAAGAGCCACAAATCAAGTCACTGTCAGATGCTATAGAACATGCAGAACAACTACGGGCGTTTGCGCAGTACCATGGACACCAGGCTGGCCGTGTCGACAGTTAACGACTTGCTCTGCAAACAAAAGTTTCAAGTGCCGAAGCGCAGACGTACATGTCCGACTTTTCTAAGACTTCGTAATTCCTCCCCTATTACTACTTTAACTTGAACAGTTTTGTTGTCTATTGTGCTACTTTTAATTAGAAACATTTCCGTTATTTATACACATTGAACAACTATGAAATGACGGAATCAGATATTTTGTTGTGAACTGTTTGTCATAGAAATACAGAACTGTATACAGTAGAAGATTAGACAATGTTACGTTTATTATACCGTTAAGTTACAAGTTGGCACTGAACTTTGTTTAAAGCCAGTAGATCGCTTGAAAGAGCGTTGATTTTTCTATTGTATCCTTGCATGAAGTGTATTTGCATGATACGCCATTACAATTGACATTAGACCACGCCCAGTGAGTATTTTTAGTGATCCTGACCTGTATTAAGCGGCCACCTCTATTAAACGGCCAGTTTCTCAAGTCCCGAGGGTGGCCGTTATATACAGGTTCGACTGTATTTACGGTCTAACCGGTGCTTGAAAAGTTCTCAATATGCAAACATATATATTTAGTTTTATAAATATTTGTATGCCACATTTGTACAGCGCCTTGAACTTGGGATAAGTGCGCTATGTAAATCAAATTATTATTATTATTATTATTACTATTACTATTATTGTTACTGTTACTGTTACTATTACTATTACTATTACTATTACTATTACTATTATTATTATTATTATTATTATTATTATTCAAATCTAAATTTTCTGTTATCAATCAGTCATTTTACCTTACTCAACTGTCTATATACGCGGGGACTTCTGAAATGCCTCCTCGGCTGCGGCGACAAAAACGGTCAGTCGTGGAACCTGTAATGTGGACTGCACAGTTCCTTCAAAGTCAGTTGAACGCCGAAGCGAGATAAACAGCCGAGGGGACATTGAGCGAAGGGAGCAAAATGAAAGAGACTGCAGTACTCGTTCCGATTGCTCCGCAGACGTTTGCACATGAACTTCGCATTTTTGTCGCTGCTATAAGTGAAGACTGGAGTGGTTTTCACGTTCCGAAGCGAATACACTGCGTTAAGATGGCTGAACACAGTTTTTTCAGGGTCAGTGGTACTTTTTAAAGGCCGGCGCGGATTTTGAAAACAACAACGAATATGGCGGCGAGGGCAAAAAAAAACAATTTCTCTTGCTCGTGATGGTACGGCAAATGCGGTGCAAATTCGCTTCCAATCGCAAATCAAAGCATCAAAAATCGTACGTACGAAATGCTGCGCATGCACATTGCTTTAAACATTTGAGACGGACAATCTCGTGCCCAGAGCCCGCGTATCTTTCGGTCAGCACCAAGACACCCAGCACTGGAATAATCACTTTCCAGACTCCAAGATTTGAGGAGTTCCGGTTACACAGCGCATCCATGCCGTGGTTTACAGTATGGCGTCTAGATGTAAAGTCGATGTGGATGCGTTCCACAAAGGCATAAAATAGGCACTCGAAAAGTTAGGAGAGTTCAATTTGATTGTGAAAGAACAGCAATATCAAATTTTGAAAGCGGTTGTGACGATGATGTTTTAGCGGTTTTATCGACGGGTTTGGCAAGTCACTCATATACCAAAGCATCGAATTTCCTGAGAAGTGAAATGAGGCGATCATTAGAAGGCAAGGGTTTACAACAGCAGCGAAAAACATCTTCATGTTTACTTCTTTAGTTAGAGTTTTCTGTGCCATATTCGTTTAAAACTCGCGCTCACCTGTTCTGATTTGTTTACAAGCAATTTTACTTCCGGTAGTTTAACGCATGAGCAGTTTGATAAATCGAGTAACCAATCAACGCAGTTCTGCAAATTGATTATTCCAGAGCTCCGTGTCTTGGCGCCGACCAAAAGACACGTGGGCTCTGGGAACGAGATTGTGAGACTGACGGCTATTGCCTGTTCCCAATTTCTCGCGAACCAGTCGTTAGATTTCAGAGGAATTTGGAATAAGAATACTTCAGACCACAAGTGAATGGTCTATCAAAAAAATTCTGAAATTTTTGAGAAAACCATAAAACGCCAGTCAGCAAATTATGAAAAGTTCGTATGTTAAAACATAGTTAACTATGGTTAAAATCCAATTATACACTTACACTTACACTTAATGTATTTTCTGTAAGCAAATGCTGCAAAGAAACTAACGCGTGAATTTTGCATAAATGAGAGAACCATCTTCCCGCCCGCAAAGCACCCAAACTGTCAGAAATATAAACCTTCGTGGTAGCGCTTGTTTGTGACCACGTTCGAGCTTTCATGCAAAAAAACAAACAGCCTAAATATTGAAGTGGAGGAAGTGTAAGTACTTAAAAACTGTGTTCAACCACCTTAAGCGAACCACAAAGTAATTCACGACCTGGTGTTACTAACCAATCAGAACGCAAAGCGAGTAAACGCAGCCGTTGCCAAGCGCGGGAAAACGAAAGTGACTCAGTCGCAATTGGATTTAGTTTTGCGTATGATTGGTAGAACACTCAAACCAAAACCATCATTGGCTGTGATTTGCATGTAAATTCAAAACGCCGTTGAAGAGTGAATGCTTTTCCTTCTTGTAATAGCCTATAACCTGCGAACAGGCTGTCGTGGTTTATTTGTTGTAGCGAGCGCGCGGTCAAAGGGAGAGGGATTGGGGAGATCCTTGACCGCGCACGCTCGCTACTATACAACAAATACCCAGGAGAGCCTGTTCGCAGGCAGGAGTTGGTATTGATCAATTCCATTCACACGTGCTGCAAGCTGCCTTGATCTGACCTTAAGATATTTAAGCTCATGATTACTTCGTTTTGTTTGGCTGAAGTTCAGGGGGCTTAGCTCCCTTAACTCTTTCGACTCAACAATGTAATACTGGCAACAAACGCTTGAACTGTGGTTGAGGTTTCACTACTAGCAATCTTTACAAGACTATTATGTGTTAAATATCACAAAAGACTCAGAATGCCGGGAGGGAGGTTGCTTCATCATAATTGTAGCTGCTGCGAAGATGCGTAGACTTAAGGTCACCTACAATCCCCGCCATCGTGACACCAGACCATCGTGCAACCCCACTCCCCCGTGTCAATGTTGATCGCGCGAAAAGTTTTGGGATTCCTGGAAAAACGCCATACTCTTTGCAACATTGAATAGGGGGGAAGGGGTGAACTGCTGTGCAGCCCTGTCAAGTGTCTCATAGATTTATGACTGAGATTGTAGTGACAGCCGGGGTAAAAGACTAGATTGATGGTTTTTGCACGATCTCATTAATAAGGAGTTGAACGATTCCTTATTCTTTTAAGGTTCTGAATACTCGAAGTTTGTACTTTGGCTGCCATATCATAGCGATTCAGTTACATTATATGGTGGCTGGTTGATTGCGCGCTCGCGAAAAGCACCATTCACTTGTGTGGTATATGCTAAAGTTTTCAGTGTATAAGCATTTATGGCTGAATCGATCTGAACGGTTTTTCTCCGGTGTGGGACCGTGACTAGTCAGGTTTGTAACACGTGCGACCTTAGCTTGGCAACCTACGTGAACTCGGTTTGAATACCGCTTTAGTGAAATCCAAGATTTCCTTCAGTCAATCGGCTGGTGATCAAACCAGGGCCGGTTGAGGTTCGGTGGTGAAACGAACGTGCGCTTCAGTCCTACTTAGCTCTAACCGAACTGCCGGAAAATACTATGACGCTTGGCCGGGATTAGTCTTTTTTTGTTTTTTGTTCCTTTTTTTTTTTAATCTGATAAGAAATGAAAGGATTTGAACTGGAAGGGTCAACAGCGGATTTGCAGAATTTTTCAGGCAAGCCGAGCAAAGGCTCAGCCGAGAAAGTGCCGGGTCAAAAACGCACCAATTGATGTTACGGCGAAGACGAGGTTTATGGCTAATTTAGAAGGTAAACTTTCATATCGACCTCTAAGCTATCGCTACTTCTCATGAAGAAAAATTGCTAGTCAAAATATTATTCTAGCCGAGAAACTTCTCTTCACCCTCAATCGGTCTCGCGCCATTATGTGGCACGAGATTTTGGGTAGATTTTGCTCCCAGACCTTTGAGTTCAAGTGTTGCATCAAACAGTTCAACACTATAAAGAGCCCATCACTGGGAGCGTTCATATGGTTTGGTCCGGGCCACTGGCACAGGAGTAAAAGAAGTTATTTTCAGTTTTTGAAATTCCCATGAAAAGTGGTTGCCATGCTGCAAGCGTTCTTCGCTGTGCGACAGAAAGATGGCCCGATATCGGATTACAGCCTGCCTGAGCTTTTAGCGCGCGAAATGTCGCTCCAAAAATAACTCCTTCTACTCCTGTGTTGGTATACAAAAACCAGTGCTGAAGATGGATTCTTCTACTTATGGTTTCCTGACGCTATGTAACATTGTCCCACAATTGTGATTCAACAATGTTCGATGATGTTGCAATCGTTTGGCCGGGCCTTCATGGGCTCATACAGAACGGAGTAATTCAGTTAGCCTTACCAATGAAACGACTTGGAGTGGAAAAGGTTGTATAGAAGAAGGAAATAGGAATGCGAAAGACGTTTAAATCAGCAACCGTCCGTGGAGGATGTCCCGTTCAATATCAGGTGCTCATACCATCATACTCCTCTAATCCTTACTGGCACTTGACAGTGGTTTCCCTTCCCACCTAGGTAGTTGAAAGGATTGTGTGCGAGACTAACTTGACGGCACAAGCCTTCTTGAGTTCATCATCTTTCTCCCGCGGGCGTTTTTAGCGGCCCAAGATCCGGTTCGGTCCATTGTTCAAACGCGCAACCCGCCCGTGCTTACGATTCGTAAGGGATGTTAGAGATATTTATGAAGGGGGAAAAATTATGTCGGCCACTACATGGTTACCAAATGTACAAAACGATGACGGCGGCGGTGCAAATAATAATGACAATTGACCTGTGATCTGATCTGATATGATGAAGATGATAGTGATGATCATCAGAATAATGGCCGTTGTAAGAAATATAAATTAGAGTGGCAGTGTCACGTGAACTGATTTCTTCCACTTTTAGCTTGTCGCGCAATCCTCTCCCAAGAGAAGACGAGGATTACGTGACGAGACAAAACACGTAGTTTTTCATGATATAAATGTACTACTTCAAATGTATCAAGGCGAATGTAACAATTGAGTAGGAAAGCAAGCTAAAAAAGCAAAGTAAAGAACCTTTATTTATACACGGTTATATTTAAAGCTTCAAGCTTGTGAAACCGTGTATAGAAAGAATCCCAACTTGAAGAAGGGAACCGGTTGGCTATTTGCAAGGCGGGTTGGAGTTGAATTCGGGACGACCAAAGACAAATATAATCCACGTGGTGGACAGAGCGAGATTTGAACCCGGGACATCCGCGTGCGAATCCAGCGCCTTAACCACTTGTGTAACGCCGCCTCCTCTTTTTAAACTATAGTTTTAAAATAGAGCAGTTTCATTGAGGCCGGGGCTTTTCAAGGTCATTCAACCATACAAGCCGGAAAGCAAATCAACACAACAGATTTCAGAATCCTCACTGTCGAGAGGCAGACCAGTGTTGCTTTATGCAAGCGCAGCGGAATAGCCTGAGTAAAGCCAGACTTCGTGTTTTCAAGTCCGGTTCCTGTTGCCACATAATTTTCCACGGCAAATTGTCAGAACCTCCGAGCTTAAAAAGGTCAGGCAAACAAATTTTTTAACTCAGCTACTGTAAAGAACTACCCGCAGAGAACTTAGACATTCTTTTTGTTAACGAGTGAAACAAACCAACATCCTCTCTTGACCAAACAATATCGTTCAAAAGACATCCTGAGATAAATCAATTTGTGTCATATGACTGTGTTTACCAAATGACAATGCTTGTGACATCGCTTGCTCTGTAACGTCACAAAATGCGTTTTCAAAACGGGAGGCAACGATAAACAATGCAGCTTTTTCTGAAGTCACGAAACCTTTCCCCTTTAATTACGCGACAACTAATTATGATGTCACTGTAATGTACCTGCTTACGAGGATAATTCATAAGGTGTGCCAAATTAAAGTAGTAAGAGATTGATACCAAACAAAGTAGTTTTAATATCATTTGATACTCCCCATTGGTACTTTGCGGAGAAAAATCCAATATAGGTCACGTGACCTTAATTTGAACGTTGTGAACGTTCCATATGTTGCATGACAAATTTCAGTAACACTGAATATAACTTCCTTTCAAAACGTGACTGTGTCGTATAAGCCAGTGAACCATGCCTTAACATGCCTGAGAAGGTTCAACAGTTCATTTACATTCTCACTGTCAGTAGCAAAACATTATAAGTTAGTTCGAATCAATTATCACAAAATTTCCGCTAGCCTTTCATATGACGTCATCGGTTTCATTTCGCAAAATGCTTGAGGACACTTTAGTTGCCTGCATTTCTGGTATTAACTATTTTATCAAACACACCAAGACAGCTTTGTTTCAGTACAGTTTACGTAGTCCTCGGCACCGACAGAAGGCCATCATTACCATCATTATTCCGCCTCATTATCATTCTGCTTTTTAATCAATTGATCTTAAAATGGAGTAAAATAAAATTGAGTCTGTGCTGCTTAAGCACCTGACTACTTAAGCTTTGTTGATTAGCATGTCATTAATTGAAGCAATTGAGCCATTGCTTTAACTCTTTTGTTTTCTCAGCCATAGCTGCTACAAGCACAGTTAGCACTGTTCCGGGCCGTAAGCCGAGTGCGACGAAAACCATTAGGTTGTCACGGTGTAATCCGGATTAGCGCGAACATTGCTTCGATCGGACAACTCGGTCAGTATCCTGTAAAATAGCGTCCAGGATTTTTTCAAACGGCCGACTGAAGCACTTAATTACAAACTATTCGTAGATGTTTCAGTGTGTGACGGATGAACAACACGAGTATGAGTACCAACTTAAATTTTGAAGTTGACTCGCATACGTGAATTGATAATAACTTCAGTTTTAAATAAAACGTCAGCTTATGCAATCAAATTGTGAAAAAAAAATTATCTGTCACAAGATATTACAGTGTAAAATTAGCAAATTATGAACGAAAACTAGGATAACCCACTCGATGCCCGCGCGCTTTATGAGATCCTAAATATGTTCGAATTGCCGAAGTTTGGCAGAATCAAAAATATGGCAATGAGTGCGGGCTGATGCCCCATTACACGCGCATTTTTTCTCAAGAGATATTGAACGCGACAAGTGGAAAGTGAAGACATGGATATCACGGTGTCTGATTACGAACTACGGTCAAAGATTCAAATGCAAGGAAAACAAACAGAACTTGGAGACTTGAAAAAAAGAAAGAAAGAAAACCTACCGTTATGGCCGAGTCACGGGTTGTGGATTTAATTAACAGGATGGTCTGTCAAGTAATCTATTGAGATCTTTAACCTTCAAGAGAGAAGAAAAAAAAATTCAGTTATATGCACATACCACCCCCTAACTCACCAAAGTACTTGAAAGTCAAGTGTGAATCAGTTCTAGACATCAACATCGACGGCATGCAATCTTTGTCCCCAAATTACTTTGATCACAGGTGCTAACGACCTTCTTTCTGACAGCATTTTCGCATTAAAAAAAATCAAATGTACGAATCGTTCCCACGCGCCACACCCTGGAACTAGTGGGCTGCAAGAATGAGGAAACATCCGACTTCCTACAGAGCTTGTCAGTTTGTTTATTTTAATCTTGGTTAATGATATGATCCGTGACATTTTGCATTTCCTTAACATATTTTTGTGTGCTAGTCAACGCTTTCGTTGAGAAGTTTGGCTAGGTTACCTGAGATCAGGCCCAGATTTATGTCTGTTCTCGTTTCGCTGTTTCTGTCGGTTCTCATCAGGAATTTTCGGTTTACAAACCTCCTCGCTATTAAATATCTTAATTTATGGGGGAAATTTCTCTCAATTATGTCCTAAGCGGATCTCATTTGTCTAATATATGACCACCCGCTGTACATAATTCAGTCCTCTGACTGCAAAGCACATAATGAAATAATAACCACTGACAGAGATTCCAACCCCATGTGATGGAAAATAGGGAGTAATTATTAGCGCCGAAGCCGCGAGCTTCTGGGGGGTCCGGGGGCAAGCCCCCCCCCCGGGAAATTTTGCAAATTTAGGTTCCCTCAAGTGCCATTTCCTGAATTTTGACATCATTCCGGCCTGAGTTATTCTATAAGGTCTATTCTCATCACACACATCTTTGAGAATCACCTTTTTAGAATCAAACATAAACAGGGAGATTTCGTTTACTACTTTTAAACGCAACATCAAAAATTCACGAAAAAAGTAAGTTTCACAGTGACAGATCGCCAAAAATTCTAGAGATTAGCAATTTTTTCCTAGTTTTCAGAATTTTATAATAAATCGGGAGAATTTGGTAAAAATCGGGAGAGCGGGAGGCAAGACATCAAATCGGGAGACTCCCGATCAAATCGGGAGGGTTGGAATCTTTGAGTCCACAATTCCTTTAGACGTTAGAAGGCACAGCAAGAATTCATGGCCAAAATGGCGGGCCGACGTTTTCAACTTTAAGCGTTGAAACTCACATAAAATCGCTTGTAAGTCACTAGTAAAATATTCTAGCTCATTCATTGGTTCAAGCTTGACAACGAGTGGAACCGTAAGCGCTTGCTGCTGTCTTACGTCAATGTTTACCTAATTTACGAGGCGTAAAAAAATACGAGACGAGCCACAATGAATTAAGACAACAGTGACGAAAGGCCCAATCAAGTGAATTAAAAATCCTCTCCATGTCTTTATTCCGTTCAATTGATGATTTAAACCTCATTGCAGAGCGACGCAATCTCATACACGAAGGGAACAGCAAGGAAACTACTTGATGGGTTCTCGCGTCATATCCGGATCAACAAAATTTAAATACCTATCCCTATATAAGGAGTGAGGTATTATTAGAATGTTGGCGCGGCTAGAAATTCCAAGCAGCCTTCATCGGATATGATTTATAATCTGTTATCTTCCCCGCGCCAAAAACTCATAGTTTGATTTCCCACGTGGAAAGACAAATGCAAATATCGGTAAGATTTTAATTCAGGATCGAGTCGGACATCACCGAACAATACCGAAGTCGATTTCGTTGCCTCTCCGTAACTTCACGTGATATAATTCAAGATCGAAGGATTGAAGGTCACGAACTTTAGATCGGTAGAAGCCGCTCTGTTATTTTTCGTAGATTTGGTGAAGCCCATGTTGCTTCGTTCTATGTTGCCCCTCGGTCTTTGTGGAAAATTGGCTTTAAAGGAACACTAAGGACCGGAAGCCGTCGATAGTCCTTATTCTGTTTGCGAAGGCTGTGCAGAATCTCCACTGACTTTAGTGACTGTCTGTCGTTTGCTCGTTTCGAGATCATCAGCTTATAAAACTGTGCGTGCCATCAGTTTTTAACCTTTATGCCGAGTATAATTGGAACTTCGGCATGAGTAACTTGGGAAAGAAGGCCAATTGGAATCTATCTGTTTATATTACAAATCTAAGTACTGAGAAGTCAGTGGAAGTTAATGGAGAAACTCACGTTGGAAAGCTCATGTTGGACCTGGTGGAAGGTCTTGGTAAGTGTTCGCAGTTAGCTTCTGTGATTCAATCTCGTTAGGTTGTTCACGGGTGTGGTGTTATGCCGCCGTGAACGATCACGTCTGTAGACAAGGACGATAAGAAAGAATTGTTGTGATGGAGAGGTTCACGTTGAGATGTTGTGGAAGCTGGCTGTTGTGGTTGGTATTTATTATCATTGTACGTGAACTGGAATTTGAAAGCAAATGAGCATTGCAGGGGAAGTGCGGGTTTACAACCATTTTCAACCGATTTCAAATTACATCGATGGACCAAGAATAAGCGGTCGTCGGGTATCTGTTGAAATAACGGCATATCGTGTTTATTTTTGCAGACATAGCCGCAGATTGGTCGGATCACGGGTTGTGGTGGCCTCAAAAACGACAATGGCTTCTTAAACCTCGTTTGACTTTAGACACGATAGGAGTACAAGGTGACGCTATACTTCAGTTTACGCCAACCCATAAAAAAGTTCGCGTTCAGTTGCCGGACTTGCAGTTCGTTGAAGTTTCGTTGGACTTCTCCAAACCAGTTTTCCATGCCATTCAAGAACTTTGTTCCGAGTTAGGAATCAGACACCCCGAAGAACTCTCTCTGTTAAAACCTTACGACGGACTCAGAAAAGAAGGCCGAAGAAGTTTCCGTGGCAAGAAAAAAAGGCTTTCGCAGTCTTCAGGTTCAGACGACAATTTATCTGCAAACAGCGATGACAAGACAAGAGGGAGTAAGGACAGCTTGACAGTGCCAAATTACAATTCACTTCCAAGGCATGGTTACGCTTCACCGAATGGTAGTGTCAATTCTGGGTCTTTATCGCCCGGGTATCCCAGCTTCGATGGAACTTACGGAACAATCGAAACAACAAACTTGAGTTGCAGTCCTGCATCTCCTTCGCAAGAAGCGATAGCCTCATTATTTAGGCCGAAAACACTTCAAGAAAAAGCCTTTGTCAACAAAGGGTATGCAGATAATTATATCAATTATAACTCCACTTAACGAGGGCTTCATGTTCAACGATCGATTTTCTCAGGCAATTTGTTTTTCTGCATTTTATCAAATATTGCTCGTTCCGGAGCGCGTTCTCCGGAGCTCAAATCTAGATTTGGTTGCTGGTGGCTCTGATTAAATGCCCAAACGTTTTTTTCAAATGCGTATATTCTGTATTGCTCTGTCATAAAAACTGGTTTTAGTGTACACATTTGTACATTTTTTATTTGTTGAAAGTTACATGGTATACAAAAACTCGCATCTCGAAATGGTAATTAAGCTTAGTGATGATGGTTACTTTATTACGAAATTGTGTTTGTGAACCCTGCAAGCTTTGGATGGCACAGTGATGGCTCGAACGGTTGCATGCAGTATCGTTCGATGTATACTGGACCACTCTAGATTTTAGGTTTTACAAGCTGAAACTGATAAGCCTTAAAATTTCAATATCGTTATTGGAAATTGACATTCCTAATAAGAGCACTTCTCTCCCTTTCAGATGGCTGGACTCCTCAAAGTCACTAATGGCTCAGGTGTGAATATTGTAGCCTTGCTCTGATGCTGTACATTATAATTATTGAGGTTTTTT
The DNA here is from genome assembly GCA_014634185.1 of Astreopora myriophthalma. Taxonomy (NCBI): domain Eukaryota; kingdom Metazoa; phylum Cnidaria; class Anthozoa; order Scleractinia; family Acroporidae; genus Astreopora; species Astreopora myriophthalma. The sequence continues at coordinate 823,313 of BLFK01000324.1, read as the reverse complement.
GTTAATCAGATGTCACTAAGTATTACAAATTTAAAGGTGTGTCTGTGTTATTCTCTGCGTGACTGTTTAAAGTTGACAATTATGTTGTCTTGATTCTACAGGAAGTGGCAGAATTCTCCACACTTTTGCTACGATACAAGTATTATGCCTTCTTTGATCTAAATCCAAAGGCAAGTTAACCATTTGAATTGACTGATCTTGTGACAAGGGCTCACTCAATAGCCTCAACATTTGATTTTTCAATGTGCACACTTTGGCAATAACTAGCCTCTGTAGAGGTTTTGATAGTGTTTACGAATGCTCATTTGTCACCATCTGTGTTGTAAAGCACTCCAGAAGTCGTAAGTGGAGTTGTAAGATTGTGACATCAGTAGAGTTGTCAGCTTCACTGGATGGGAGCAAAGGAATTGAAGGAGGAGGGGGACTCTGCTGAAATTTTTTTGACTACCAAGGGGGGGAGGGGGCTCCTAAAAAATTGAACCACTAGCGAGGGGGGCTGCTAAAATTTCAAGCTTTGAGTTTCAATATCTTCATCCCCCCCCCCCCCTCCCCCCTTTGTCATATTAAATGAACTTTCCCTAATAATGAGGTTTCCATTTGATCATAAGGAATAGAGTGGGATTTGAAACTGAATCAGAACAGTAACTGTATTTTCACTAGATTGTAATGCTGTCCTCTTGTGATTATGACTCTGGCTCCGACTATGTCACGAATGAAAATCAGCCTTAATAACTGGTGTTCGTAAAAATTATTCAGTCATTGTTTTCTTGTGTGGAAGATTCAGCTGGGGTTAGTTAATTATTGACATGCATGTATCAAGGTCTCAAGGTGCAGTGCTTGTTGTGAATCAGGCCTATAGCAGTGTTAAAAAATTGTGGGGGGCCTTAGTTGGGTAAGTCCACACTAATCTGTTTTCAGAAACCTCAATTTTTCTGTTTTTGTAACACATTAGTGTGTACAAGAGAATTAGCTTTCAAATTGATCTGGTGTAGTGTGGGTCAATCTATACAGGTA
>BLFK01000324.1:809951-822289 GCA_014634185.1 Astreopora myriophthalma | reverse complement strand
GGGGGGGGCTGTGAATGACCAGTAAAATGGAATAAGATAATTGAGGATAAGTAAAGGGAAAAGTAAGATTCATAAATCTTGAGAAATTTGTCGTTCCTGAGGATTCTAGTTAATTCAACCAAACATGTGATTAGTGAACCTCAACTGGTCTTGATTCCTTTAGTATCGGTTGAAGAACGTAAGAGTAGCATCATTGGTTTAACAAAAAGACTAGTTATTTGAGAACCTTGTCTTTGCTCTTTTAGCACATAGCAGCATGGCATTTGGTAGCTTTGAAAAATCCATCATGTTCATTACTCCCTTAGGTTTTCAGTAACTTTAAATAATTAAACTCTTAACTGTTCTATAACAACATAGGTTGACGAGGTGCGTATTAACCAGTTATATGAACAAGCCAAGTGGTCAATTCTAACAGAAGAGGTAGAATGCACTGAAGAAGAGATGATGACATTTGCTGCTATACAGGTCAGTCCTGTAACTCCATCCTGTGTTGCACTGACTGCTTGTTTGTGGTATAATTATTATGCAAATGTGCTCATTAAAAGACCCAGTATTGCCCATTACGCTTCACGTGCCTATGTTGTTGTTTTGGTTTTCACGGGAGCGAGGCGTCTATTGTTTTTCGAGTGATCTCAGCGTGCAGTGCATAATGGGCAATGCTGGGTCTTCAATGTTGTATTTTTTATGTGCACACATACTCATAATCATTTGAAATTCTTTTTTTCACATAGATGTTGTTTCCTCGTGCAAAATTTTTAAAACCAGTTTAGATTTTATTTGCCATAAGATTGTCTTTCATTCATTCCATACGCCTTATTCCAAAATGGCTGCTATTTTAATATTCTTTTTGTTTTTATTCAAATTAGCCCTTTTAGCCTCGTTCAAGATAAAATATTCTTTTGAATTTTGGGCTTAAAGACGAGGCAACAAGGGCTAATTTGAATAAAAACAAAAGAGTATTAAATTGGCAGCCATTTTGGAATAAGGCGTATAATCTGGAACAATGAACCATAAAAAGACTGACTTTTGGCCAATGATGAGGTTGTGTCTAACCTAGCAGTATTGTTGTAATCAGGCCACCAAGTCTTCCTACTGATGGCACTTAGTTCTTGGCTTTGTTTATCAACTAGAGGCTTTTTTTAATAGGCCATTTCCGAGTTCACTTCAGCCTCTTTTTCAAAACGAGTCCAAGTGCAAGATGGTAATTACTTTACTTTGCATATGAATAGAAACTGATTTTCATAACAAAGACGTCGCACTTAGACTCGCTTTGAAGACGAGGCTGATGTGAACTGGGAAATGGCCTATTCTCTTCAGCCTTTTTGCAGTTTCTTGCTAACTTTCCATAAAAAGATCAGTTAATTATTAGATTACATTTCATGTAATACATCAAACACGGAGAAGAGTGTTTCATCAGACATCTAAACACCGAGAAGCGAGTTGAAAAATGAGGCCGAAGGCCGAGTTTTTTAACCGAATTCGAGGTGTTCGGATAGAGGATGAAACACTCTTTTTGAGTGTTTGATATTGCTTCTCAAAGGATCAGTATTTTAAGAGAAATTTGAGTTTAAAGTGGCTGAAATTTTCTGCTAATTAAGATCAGATATCCAAACTTCCTTCACGGTAGTGACTTCTTTAGTTTTGGGCTCATGAATTATTGAGTTTGAGAAGATCTTATGCTGACTAGAAACAAAATGTGTATTCATTTTCCTTGTAATTCTCCAACTTGTCCGCATGGATAATCAAACATTTTTCCCACATAGTATTTCTTAAATTTCCTGTATTTTTCTATGCACCCTATCAAATGATCTGACTTCTGCAAAGTTTTAAAGAATGTGGGACCAGGAATACAGTAAAAACCGGTGTGTAGGAACCTGCTGGCAAAAATGTGCCATTTTAATACCCAAAAAAATATAAGAACCTGTTTAGCCAAGCAAGATCTAGCAGGTTCTTATGTGTGGGTTGCAGTTAAATTATGATAAACATTTTAACGAAGGAGTTTGACTGTAATGAGTTCTGTTGGGATTAGCAGAATACAGTTGTGAATAAATACTGTATATTTAAGGCCCAAACTCAAGTTTACGTATTTGTTTTTCTGGTAATCAACAACTATATCTCCTTCATATCAATTAAGAACCAAAATTAAGAACCTACTTAGCCTAAATTGCCAATAACTACCCCAAATAGAAGAACCTATTTTTCCAGACTTCCAAAAATGTAGGTTCTTATGAGCAGGTTTTAACTGTGCCACCTCATTTATTGAAAAATTTGTCAACTTTCCAGCAATGAAAGACGGGGTCATTAAGAACCTTCTTTGAGATTTGAGCAACTGAAGCCCAAATAAAAGTGTTTTGTTCAAATTTCTTGTTGCCATGAAAATGTTTAATGACCACATGTTAGTCAGTATAATTTATATGTTATTTGCCAGCTGGGGGGTCGGTATATAAGTGAGAAACTGTGACCAAGGCCGAGGCACAGGCGAAGGGCAGCATTTTCAAGACCGAGGTTGCAGTTTTTTGCTATACGGCTGACCCTAAGCTGGTAGATAACTTATTTATTTTCCTCTCTTCCTCTCTGAAATCACTTATGTAATAATTATTATTGTTTACTCACATTGCGCTTGATAGCAAACACAGTAAGCAACAGTTACAAAATGAACATTTCAAAGAGAAATATTTTTCTTTGAGTTGTTTGCAAGTTTCTTGTCTAATTAAAAATCTGTTTTGAAACTAAGTTTTGTATGTAAATGGATTTGGTGTTAAAAAAATGCAAATTTAAGGTCAAGGACAAAAACTCCCAGAGTGTTACGATGCCCATGGGCAGAGGTAGGACAATCCGGACTGCACAAAGAACCAATCCGATTGCAGGATTCATTACGTGCCCTCTTGGAAAAAAAAAATAATGATGGATACTTCATATGCCATAGCATTCATTATTTGAATGCCTACATCAACCACGTTGCAATGAGAAGGGTTCATGAAACTATCAACTTTGCTTTTTAGCCACTTTTTAAAAGCAAGCTTGGAAAAAATGTCAGGACATATTATGCCACATCATGAAATCTGGATTTCAAGAGTGAACATGTTTTTGCAATTTTGTTGGAAACTTTGTTGTCAGTTTAGAAATACCCTTGTTAAAGTGTTTGTGTGTACCATGTCCCTAACATCCCCAAGCCTCCTGCCAAGGGAAAGGACATAATTATCTTCAACTGCTACATAATTTATGTTAATAGGATGTCACATTGATAGATGTGGGATAAATTTTATTTTGATGGTTAAGGAAAGGTCTGGGTCTTTGGTTGTGAAGCAATTTTGCAGCCCAGGTGACACAACCCTGACACCCCTTGCAAAACAGTCTTGGTTTCAGAGACCTTGTAGGGATGAGATGTTTTACTATTTGTGTGCTTTTTGTTTTTTTCACCATCAGTTCCAAGTCAAGCTTACCTCTGCATCACCACAGAATCAACAGGGTGATGATGACGACGATGATGATATCGATGCAGCTCTCAGTGATTTGCAGGTGCGTGATCATTTTAGAAATAAATCCGGATTAGACTTTTTGTTGTAACTTTACAGTAACAGGTTTCTTAATTTATTGCTTTCTTTCCTCTCAGGGGTTATGGAGGCTTCATTGTAGCAATGGAACAGTTGTTTCAGATGGCAGATTTGTCTTCCTCTAGTTTTGGAACCTTTCCTTGCCTTTCCTCTTACCTAAAAAATCAAGCCTGGTGGTGGCAATCATAGTATATAACATAACTGAATAAAGGCAAGGAAAGGTTAAAAACCTTAGAAGAAGACAAATCTGCCACCTGTAGCAACTATTTCAGTACTACAATAAAGCCTCCAGAACCTGGGTGTGGACAAAATGTGGGGTAGGCCATGGCCCACCCTATGGCCTACCTTATAGCCGGCCCTAAATTTTGAATTTTTCGCCAAAATAACAAGAAAAGCATCCTTAGTGATACGGTGCTAAAGGTTGAACAATACGCACCATGTGTAGTCCTATCACTCATCCCTAAGGACCCCCGTGAAGCATTCAAGATGGAGGCATTTCAAGCCTGCCTGCATGGGGGCCTGGGCCCAATATAAAATTTTAAGCTTACATGAAGAGGTAGCTAACGGTTTTATCCATGATGGCTGAACAAACGCCGAGCAAGCTGATAATCCATCGAGTTCAGTTTTATTGTGAATCCTTATCTGTGATAGCGATGTTTTATCCTACGATAACTCTAGGTTATGTTTGCAAAGGCTACCAAATTAAGTCTTAAACACAAATTGTACTTAAGTTTTGCTGGTATACAAACATACATACATGCATACCTATACTTATACAGATACAGATGGTTCATATGCTTGTAAGAATGCGCTTGATACATGGAGGATGACATGCCATACCGTAGCTGAATCCTTTGATTTGATATTAAAGAATAAATGTTTGTTTTGAAAGTGAAATAGTTCGCCTTGCATTTATTCAAACCAAATGCAGTTTCAACCCACTGGATCACGGAGGTAGTTTTCTTCATTTATCTCTCTGTTTTTCCTGTTATTTTGACAAAATTTTGGGTGTGCCACAGGCTGGGCATCTTTCGTCTACACCCATTTGGAACCGAGAGCAACAGAATACCATTTAAAACAGAAGAGACTAGTTTCATGACAGGTTGAGGGAACATGCTGAAAAGTTTAAGCAAAACTTTTAAAAAAGACTTGACCACCAGTAGGCCACAGGGTAAGCCATAGGGTAGGCCATGGTGCTACACCATGGCGTACACCATGGCCTACACCATGGCCTACACCATGGCCTACACCATGGCTTACACCACGTTTTGTCTACACTCCCAGAACCCTAGCAGCGAACAAAAGTAAATTATTAATATGAAACAACTAAATGCAGTATGACAGCCTTCAGTTAGAGCACAGCTTAAGTCAGTCAAAAATAAAACTGCATATTAATTATAACACCAGCCTGATTAAGGGGTTGTTTCTTAAGTGAAAGTTGCTCATGTAGCCACGTAGTCATCTTGTCATGTGCCTTTGCTTTGTGTGGTAATGCCAGTTGGTTTGTTCTGTAGGCTACTCTTGAAGGATCATCTCTGTCTAATGCAACACCTCAAAAGGTAGGCAGGAAACAATCATGTCTTAAGGCCCAAATGGAGCATTTCTCTTCAGCATTTTCTTTCAAAGCTACAGGCAGTCTATGTGTCTTAAATGCCTGTCAGCAAAAGGATTTGATGTTACATATGTATAACTAAGGGCCTCTTTACAAGGAGGTGGGCTAACCTGCCTGTCCATGTAAACTCTTATTTTTTCAGCCTCGTGTTTACATGGTAAGTGCAGTAACCCCCCGAGGCGGGTTGTCCTGTTTGCCAGACTGGGTAACCTGCCCAGCCAGGGCCATATTTAGCATGTAAATGCTTGAAGGTGGGGTAAACTGCCAACCCGGGGTTTGGCTCCTGTCACGTGTAAAAGTGTAAAATGGAGGCTTTGCACCATTAAAAGTGATAATAAGAGGCCACAGCACTGAAAAGTTGAAGCAGGAGGAGCTAGTGAGAGAAGAAGAGCATTAACCACCAAAATGCATCTTTCACTTGCCATTTCACCTGTTTACTTACTTAAGCGACCACGCAGTAACCTCGAGAAAGGTCACTGCAGGACCCCTGGGTGGTAAGATTGCTTGTAAATGCAAGCTGTTTTTCAACCCCACCTACCCAGGTTACCCCACCTCCTTGTAAACAGAGCCATAAGCCACTGCAATCATAAAAGAGCCATCAGGTTTCCTGTTTTGTTGAGCATGCCTGTACAGCAAGGATCTCGTGAGTGTGACCACCCTTAATGAATTCACATATTTTCATGTATGCAAACTATTCCAACAGAAGCCAAAGGTTTGGATTGGGTGTGTGCACGAAAGAATATGAATTAAAAATGACCACACTTCTGGGATCCTTGCTACATAAGAGGTTTTTCTAAAATTTTACCATTCACATAAATAAGTCCGACTAAAAAAAAAGTAACAGTACGGTGTAGTTTGTCTGAAGAGAAAAGGATCAAAATGATATGCTGGCAAATAACAACATGGAGGAAATAATGAAGTAACTCTGAGCTTGAGTATTATTTAAGGCTAATAGACCTTTTTACCGATATGGCGGCCATCTTGAATTCTATTGTTCTGTGAAAGATATTATGGGATGCCCATACATGTTGCCCCCTGGGCATCCCATAATATCTTTCACAGAACAATAGAATTCAAGATGGCCGCCGTATCGGTAAAAAGGTCTATTGATAATTGTTTGAATTAAAATAATTGCTGTGCTTCTATTTTACAGAGTCTGACTTCAGTTCCAGAAATAAAGGACTACCTACACATAATCAAGTGAGTGACCAGAGAACAGACAGGGTGGGGGCTTGATATTATACTATTTGATCCTACAGTAGTTTGTGCACTTGACCTCATCAATGTCCTTAATGGATAACTGCCTTGATGTCACATGATTTTACATAGGAAAACAATGAAACAATGTGGCTTCTCTCATGTTACAGTGAACACAGGGCATTGTGGGCTGCCCATTAAGTGGGTTTCAGTAAACTTATTGTCGGTCTAATGCACTATGATGTTAACTTGCTAAGGTGGACAAACCTTCTGCAAGTACACTGATGATAATGAGGTGTAGGAGCCAATATAGGATAGGAGGGTCAACTTATAAAAAAGACAAATTGATCTCTTTCCACCCAAAAGGATTAAAGAATGGAGGCTTGTTGCAAAGTCTGAACTACAGGGGATGGAGACTATCCGAGAGTAGGGTAATAGGTAGCTTTATTAAGATAACTTTTTATTTTCTTATTTCGTTTCTGGGATTAATGCCATTGTGCATTGGAGGTCCAAACGCTAACCTCTGGAATGTACAGTGACAAGCCTGATGGTCATCATTTGAATTTTTGAAAACATTTTTTGTTGTTGTTCTTTTATAGACACAAAACGTTTGGAACTAAGAAAAAGAAGTACTGGTTTGTTTTCAAAGGTACTTGAACCTGGAAACACAATGTGCATTTTTGTTGGTTTTGTCTTATATTTTTTTGGTAACATTGCTTTCTTCTCGTGAAATTGAAAATGTTGCGTCTCTTCCCAGACACTATTCTGTCATTGTATAAGAGCCAAGAAGAATCGTTTGGTGAACCTGTTCAAAGGATGAACCTAAGAGGTACTTCTCACGAAAATGCCCCTTTTATCCCATGTTTGTCAAATCTGCTGTAGTGAAATAATTGAAGTTCATGGGGCACAACGAGCCTATGGTGTTCTTTGGTTTGTTGTTGATACAAAGTCTGAATTACAGGGGAGGGAGGCTATTAGAGACTGGGGCTAATAGGTAGCTTCATTGTGATTTCAATTGAATTGCTGCAAAATTGTATGCATTAAGCAGCCTCAGGGTTCTCATTTAATGTCAGCTGTAACGATTCCTACAAATAAACGACCACCGTCAGAGAAATACAAAGAGAAGAAAACTTTTTTTTTCCTGTTTGAATAGCGAACTGATACAGCTGATTAGAGGATGTCCGCATTTAATTTCTGCTGAAGTTTCACCATGTGTACTAAGGTTAAGTTTGCCTGCAAGCTGAATCCCAAGTTCCACCTTTAAAATCTAAGGATTTTAAAGGTGGAACTTGGGATTCAGCTTGCATGCATGTTTAGTAGTGAACATGGTCACCTTCATCCAAATAATACTCAACTACACAGCTTGAATAAAGGAAAATATTGAAGTACAGCCATTTGTCATTAAAGAAAAACGTTCAGGGAGTACAAGTGTGTTAAACTTGGGAGAAATAAGAAATTTCATGTTTATCCCAAAAAGAAACATAGCGAGCGTGGTTTACGTGTGGATTAACAGTTGAATAATGAAAATTTAATTTTTCAGGGTGTGAGATCATTCCAGATGTTAATGTGAACAAAGAAAAGTTTAATATCAAGATGAAGCTCAAAGAGTCAGAAGATATTGAAGTCTGCTGTTCAAGTGTGAGTTGTCCTTTTTCCTTAAACAACGACATAAAAGTTTCTTGCAGAATCTCTTTTTGTTTCTTGTCAGCAATGCAATAATAACTATAATCATAATAAATGGCAACAGCAGAAGTCACAATTATTGCATGTTAACATTTGGCTTCACACCATCTTACCATTATACATGTACATGTGTGGTATCTTTTGACATCAGTGAAATGTTTTTCAACGATACATGCCAAGTGAGTGATATCATTTTGGCCAGTTTTTCAGTTTTTACACCATTTGGTTCTAAAATAATAATAAATATCCACTTCCCCTACCTGACTCCATCCATGGAAGGTTTTAGGAGGGAGTTACACATAAGTGGTGTCCAAAGCTATTTTTTTTTTTTTAAGAAAGAAAGTAAATAAAGCTGAATTTAGAGATTATTGACTAGGGAGTGGGTATTTTCTGTAAATCACTCATACTGACATCTGCTGTATGCATGTATGTGTGTCAATGCTTTAGGAGGCTCAGTATTCTAAATGGATGGCTGCATATCGTTTGGCCTCCAAAGGAAAGACTATGGCTGATGCTGGCTATGATGCAGAGGTGTCTGGCATTCAGGCCTTCCTCAGTATGCAGCATGACAAGGGTGATGCCACACCCCTTAATCCGGGACAGGTGTGTATCAGGAGGCATTTCAGTCACTCGTAAATATATTGCCATGGATTGTCTATATCACAAGGGCTGGATTCTTAGCCTCAGAATTTGACATTACAAACTAAAGAATATTAGAACAGTGCAAGATTTGTATTGTCAGACACACAGCTTCACGGCACCTGGCTTAAAAATTCACCATCTTTACTACAATTGTGAGAATGCCACCACTTTCAGACATTTCAGTTTCAGCAGTATGCAGGACGTTTGTCATAAGAACCTAGTTGAATGGCCTTGCTCCTGTAAGTCTCCTGTAGCCCAGTCATGTGATTAGAGCATCCAAATATGTAATCAGAAGGTCATAGCCTTGACTCCTTTTAAGAGCATGTGGGGGTTTTTTCCCCCAGTGCGTGCGCGGCATTACTGATAAATTCGTCATTTCATAAAGCCTGCATTCTTGGAGCTTTAACCATCCACGTTTTGTACCATTTTGAATTAATTGTGAAAATATCTGCTTGTTATCACACAGATCCAAATTCAACCAGAAGATTTTGTTGGACCAAGGATGCTGAAGAAGTACAAAGCTAAGCAGGTAAAGCTACATTTGCAGGAATATTTTTATCGGTCAGTTTACCCCCTTATGAAGAAGTGAACATAACCACCAATACTTCGTTGATTTGAGTTATTTATCTTCTACAATCATTGTGTAAGGTCTACTGAATTCACATTAAAATGGCAGGCTCGTGACAGTTTTATCAGTTACTCATTCCTTCCAAAGTGATATTGTTTTGTAACCCTAATTTCTAATTTTTCTTGGTTTTCTTAATTTCTGTCAATTTTAGATTGCAGCTCGAATTCTTGAGGCTCATTCATCACTGAACAAGACTTCATTGATTGAATCCAAGATGTTGTACGTCAGGCAGTGGCAATCACTGCCAGAGTTTGGTGTCTCGCACTTTGTCGTTCGATTTCGGGGCTCCAAGAAAGAGGTAAGGAATGGTTCAGTCCTCTACGACGTAACAGACGTCCCTGTGTTATTGTATTGTTTGACTGTTAGAACGTTCTTCAGTTGAGTGTCATAAAACCCAAACGAAAGTAATTACAGAGCCAATACGTTCTGAAGGAAATACACCCTTTAGCCAATCACAAATCGAAGTGATTCACGAATTAGCTTTACCAGCCAATCAGAACACAAAGTAAGTAAGTGGAGCCCGCGCTAAGCGCGGGAAAACGTGACTAAGTCGCAATTGGGTTTAGTTCTGTATTTGATTGGCTGAGAAGTTCGCGCAAGTTTTTTTTATCCAATCATATAGCAAACCAAAACCACAACAATTGCATAATCACTTTCGACACTCAATTAAAAGCGGACCTGATGTATGTTTTGTTTGATAGGAAATTCTGGGAATCGCATTCAACAGAATCATGCGTGTGGATCCAGCAAGTCGGGAAGCAACCAAGACATGGCGATACAGTGTGATGAAAAACTGGAATGTGAACTGGGAGACCAGAGAAATGGTGATACAGTGCGAGGGAGAAACCATCACATTCGAATGTATGAGTGCAGACATTAAGGTCATTCATGAGTTCATTGGTGGTTATATCTTCATGTCAATGAGAAAGGATGTCAATCAACCTTCCAACGAAGAATTGTTCTTCAAGCTGACTGGTGGATGGGTTTAGAGAGGCCTTTAGAGCTTGGACAATCTTCAGAACCACTATCAGTTAAGATTGGAAACGAACTGTGTTGTACTCGACACAGCCACTCTTACGCTAAAGAGTGGTTGGACACAGATGCTGAACCCACAAGACATGCTGGAGGGGCTTCTACCATATGCAAAACAATGAATCAACTCACATCAGTCTCCTAAAGACATCGTATAAGTAATCCTAATCTTCGTGGCATGCAACAGTGTGACAAATTGAGTTCGTAATGTAGGTCTTTATTGTATCTCTCAGATGCTACACTTGCTACTATTGTCCAATTGAGCGGGCCTGTATTCTACAGTATCCGTGCTTTCCTGCTCGATCCGATTACGAAGAGATACTATCCAAATCACTAGAGTGGTAAACGTGGCCCACGGAATTTCATTTGCGGTTGGTGCGAATTATAACACTTGATGAAAAACATTGTCACGTGGTCTTCCAAAAATTAGACACGCGTGCTTAGTTGTCCGGTTGTTCGAGAGCCTATGCAGCATGGATTTACAACAAAATACTGGTGTGATAAAAGTGGAAATAACTGCGTAGTGTCTAAAAGCAGATGATAAATAAAGATAATTGTTTCTGAGACTAAATGTTCAGTAAAAATTACCAACGTTTCGGCATTGCTGCCTTCCTCAGTGAGAGAGTTCGTTATTTACTGATTTTGAAGTGCGAGCATCGAATGTAGACAAACCACGCGACATTTCTTGTGATCTTGTGTTATAACTCGTGCCTCTGCAATTGAAATAGACCTTTTCCGATATATTAATACTCAGCTCGACATCGAGGCGCTTATACAAGTTCCTTTGTTTGATTCCCCCAATCCTCGATTTCAAACTGAATATTGATATACCGGAAAACGTCTGTTCGATATGGGATGTTTACGCTCAAGTGATTTTGATAATAATGAATAAACATCTTACTAACCTTGTTTTTCTCAGTTCATACTGAACTTTACGGACAGTACGGCCCTTGAACTCGGTTAGTAAGGCTTAAGCGTCGTAAGCGGCGAATATTAAGTGGAATATAAGCGGAAGCTTATATAAGTGGAATAAGCGGAGGCGTTGCAATCGTAATCGAGACAGTTAACCTACGATGACAATCCTTACGATTCACGTAAGATTGCCACGACGATTACAAAAGGCAAAACAAAACGAATTGTCCTAGTCTTAGTAAAGTAACACCTTGAAAATGTTCTATTCCGGATAACTATACGCGTACTGTTTTTCGGTGAAAGCAACCTATTTGGCATGTTTTCAGTTTGTTCTTGATGAAAGAGTTTTGTAAACGAGCCATGTTTTATTATTATTATTATTATTATTATTTTATTATTATTTTATTATTATTATTATTATTTTATTATTATTATTATTTTATTTTATTATTATTATTATTATTATTTTATATTATTATTATTTTATTTTATTATTATTATTTTTTAATCGTTAACACTTATTCCAATTAAGAAAGAATGGTCTGCCACTTCGAAATCTTTTATCGGAAATATGTTATTCAACGGCCAGGAGGTCCTTGTAGGGAAAAACTGTGCCAGAGGTCAACAGGAGACGGAGGGCACAGTTCTTCCACGGACCGAGCGAGGCCGATGAATGACATTTCTATTCTTTTTTGTCAAGGTGAAAATAAGGCACCCGGCTTGATTGTATTTAAACTGATCGAATAATTGACTCTGAGCCGAACGAAATCCATGGTGTAAAAATTTTGTTTTGTTTTTGTTTTTTTCAAGCGACAAAAACTCTCTAAATAGTGATGATGCTTTTCGAACTGCTGAAATCGCATAAACACATCAAAACAGTGCAAAGAAATGATCACGGGTTGATTCCGCCCGGTCCTAGAACCAATAAGATTGCGGGATTTGCAGAATTCCGCCCGCTCTCTCAGTGAGTAACAAATAGACTTAATCTTTCACGAAATACGAAGAAAGGCTTTTTCAGTCATTTACCATAAACTGTATGTGATCAAAACTCATTGGAACGGCTGCGTGACAGGGAAAT
>BLFK01000324.1:776301-792259 GCA_014634185.1 Astreopora myriophthalma | reverse complement strand
GGTACAGCTTTCATCATATGGGAGTGTGTCATCCACATAATTAACTCCTATAGAAGTCTGGCAAATTGTTGTCCTGCTCTAGTTTCTCCCCCAAAGAACAAAGAAATGTTAGCCTTCAGGGATCCCAAACCACAAGGTCAATCTATTGATAAAGCTTGCCATCTAACTCGAACAGTTGATTCTTCATTGCCACTTCTACAATGAATGTAGTAGTTCAGTCAGATCAGGCAATAATTACTCATAACTAAATTGTACTTTTCACTAAAGCAGCCACTTATGTCCTGAAATGCAAGTAATTAGATGGACACTCAATTTTGATATCCATCACTAAGTGTTCTGTTAAGTCTAAGTATCTACAGCTGTAGTCCCTATTTCTAACAATAAGGTTAGGGTTTATGTTAGGGTTATTTCTCGGTTAGGGTAAATGCAACTGTTTATGTTTAGTTGAAAAGCACAGTTTGGGGGACACTTTGGGACGTTTATTGCCTGTATGTCTGGACACAAGTGATGTTGAAGTTGAGAAGAGCAAGGGGACACTTTGTGATGCTGATCAAAATTGCGTGCATCTAATTACTTGCATTTCTGGACACTGTTGTCTACAAATGCCAAATCAGCATTGATCTTGATAGTTTATTGAAGCACTGCATCTGTGGATAGACATGAGGTCACAGGATAACAATAAATATCTCGTCCTCATCAATGGCTGAGTTTCGAATCTGTTCAGCAAAAGAGAAGGTATCTTTTATTGTGTAGCGATTGACTGACAGGGGCTTCAGTTTTTACTGGGTGACTTGCCTATGGCATAGTTGTAAGTACTTATGGTAGACAAGATTGACAACCTCTCTATTAATTTGTCTTTGGAAGACCACAAAGATGGGCAAGGTGTAAGCCTGCCTGGCAAACGCAATTGGCAACCTGTTTTGGCGAGATCTTCCATACCACAGCCTTGAGGTGTTTCTCATTCTGCAGAAGGAGGTGGTAATGTTTTAATGGCCAGCCTTTTGTCTTTGGTGTCTTTGTGTCCCCAATTAATGCCATGAGGTGCTAGAACTCCTAGACACATACACTGTAAATAAAGTTGATGATGATGGTGGTTGTCTCTGAGAGAACAGAATTTGGGCGCATTGCTGATGCATGCCTGTAGTCATGTTTATTCCTAGTGACCACATCAGTACCTTTTTTCTGACTTTGTTATGGCGACGATATCATGTTGTGTAATTAAAACAATAGTAATCACACCTGGTATTTATATTTAATACAAATCCCAGTTATGATTACCCTTGTATTAATTAATTATGATCCTTGCAATAACTACACCCCAATATGGAAGAGCTAATATTGCATTGAGCTTACAAGGTATATAACAATAACAATAACAATAATGGCAAAAAGAAAGAAAAAAGGATTAATGTGCTTAATGTGAGGGCCTGAGTGAAAAAAAAAAAAACGAAAGAAGTTTAACAAACATGTTAACACACTTATTCAAGTTTCTTTGTTTTATTCTCCCAAGCTCCAATGTCAAGCTGATAGTCTACTGGATGAGCAGTACATAATAAATAAATAATAAATAAATAAATAAATATTATTGACCACTACACTTGAGGGGCTTTTCAGGGCCAATAAAAAGAAACCATACAGTCAAATGAAAACAAGAGAGTTAAGAAACCCAACTTGTGAAAGGCAGACTGTACTTATAATGATTTAGCACTAAACCCTGCTTCAAATAACTCAGCCCTGTATATGCTTCTGGTTTTTGATAACATCTTTTTAATGGTTAGAGCATTTTTGTAGTTCATCATGCAAAAGTTTAAGATTTCTGGTCATTACAGCTTTTGAGTACTGTACCTAACTTATTATTGGCAACATCAGCTTTATTTTAGGTATACCTCATAGATTAATTTCATTTATAAAATAATTAGGATAGTACGCACGCTCTCATTGGTCAATAGGTGTGTTTAGATGAGAGTATGTAAACAGGGTTGTGACATCACATGAATTTTGATTGGTTGTGTTGTCAAATGCGCATTTTGATTGGCTGGTAGGAAATATGAGCGTGTATCGAGAAAATTTCAATCAAGAAGTAAAACAAACAGCATTTTCCTTCATTTGTCGAATTATTTTTGAGAAATATTTTATAAAAGCAATAGAGGACTTTTTTCCGTGTTTACATAGCCTCATGTAAACACTCGAGGGGTTGGGAGAATTCCAGACTGTTATGCAAACCCGAGACGCGGTCGAGGGTTTGCATAACGGTCGAGGATTCTCCCAACCCCTCCTCGTGTTTACATGAGGCTATGTAAACACGGAAAAAGTCCTCTATTGCTTAAGTATTGCCTCTTACAGTCAAGAAGAGACTACTGGAAAGTGCTTGTGTTGATCAAACACTTCAAAAAAACTCTGCGCGTACATGTGGTTTCCTGTAAGTATACATGTACACATGTCTTGGACCTTTCTGTTTTGCAGGATGGGTATGTTTGCTTTTCCTAGTACATCATACAGTAGGTACAGGTGTACTAAGGTGAAATCATTAAAAATACAATGCAATTCTCATGTAGTTTGGTTTTTAATTTGGAAGCAACTGTTTTTGCTCAGTAATAGTAACTAATCTGATCCCATTGGATTGGATTTCATGATACCCTTTTGCTAGTTCAGCAGTCTAGCTAAAAGTGAAGTACATAGTAAAATTTAATTATAATACTATAGGGCTCATAGAACAAAGTTTTGCTTTATTGGTATGTGTACTATCTAAACCTGTTAGTTATCATTAGAATTTGCTTGATTATCCTCTTGATGTCACAAAATTATGTGTTTACTAAGGTTCAGGCCCCAGATGTTCGAAAGGTGATGCTATTCGCCAGGCCTCGGTTGTTCAAAAATTGGATAATGCTATCCACTGGATAGATCACTATCTAGCGCATAAGAGCTAGCAAAACAAATCGTGTTATCCAGCAGATAGTGGTTTATCCAGCGGATAGCACTATGCACATTTCAAACAACTAGGGCCAGATAAATCATTATTCCAATTGAGTTATATCTAGTGGATAGTGATTTATCCAGTGGGTAGCACTATCCATCTTTCAAACAACTGGGTCCAGGTATTCATGTAAGTGAACACTAAGTACCCATGGCTTACAACTGACGGTGGCTTTATAACTGCTTCATCAACTGAGAAACTTAGACATTTACAGTACCACTGGTGTGCTGCACCAATGTGCCAACTAGCTTTTACTGGCACACAATAATTATTTCTTTGCAGTTGCTCACTGATTCAACACACGAGTGTTAAAATAATGTTAAAGGACCTCTTCATACTTATCACAATTAATTTTGATGAAACTCAATTCAGTCCTTGGAATAATTTATACATATCTGCGCTGGAGTAAAGCAAGAGGAATTTCCTGCCATTTTATCTACAATTTCCTCACCTTTCCATGGAGAATCAGGGAAACTAAAATAAACTTTTTATAAGCCTCCAGCATTATGTGACTAACATCTACAGCAGGACAAGTCACAGCCTGCAAGTGGGAAATATGTAATCATTAATTATCACAGTTTAATTAATTAACAGTGGAAACCTTTCAGTCTTTAAAGGCTCTGAAATGAATTATTAGGTTTAACAAGTGCATCCAGCTGAGTGGAGGATGGGTGCCTGGAAAGTGGACCCCGGGGCCTCCACGGTGTCACTGCTAGCCCCTATACAACCTAACACATACCCAACTGACTGCCAATGCCCATAACCTAGCCATGAGCCCCCATGCATAGTAGTAGCTCAGTAATATTGTTTATTTTAAATCAGCCATTGCAGTCAGAAGACTGAATTACAGTGATGTTATAAACTTAACAAATAATGTTATAAAAGCTATTACTCATCGTGGTTCATTATGGTAGTTGGGGAATGTTGCAATCTGTAATACTATTGTGACACAATTGTGACACAAACGATTAACTCAACTATCACAACTATCAAATGAATGTTTATGTTGCAAGTTGATATTAACTAAGGATCACACTGCATTATTAACAGTTCAAGCCAGAGAATAAAGGAGAAGAAGGACAGGCAGAAGAAAACCGACAAAGGAATTGGAAAAGCTCCACAGAAAATCCCTAATGCTCTACTTTGCTCAAACATGCTACAATGATGCCACACTGATGCAAAGCTGATGCCACAATGAGGTGCTCTGCACATGGACTAATACTGAAGAACCACAGACCACCCTACTTACACAACTGCATTTTACTGCATTTAAACAAAGTTGCTTCCTGTGATTGAAAAATGTCCAGTAGGACTACATACCACTTCATAAAAATACAGTGCATTCTCAAACATTTTCAAAGCAGTGCAGATCATTCCACCATAATAACAATACCCAAGTAATGCTTTAGCATCAAACTTTCCACCCTGAAATATTACAAAAGAAATTCATCAATGTTGTTTTATGACAAGATGAAGTTTCAGCAGCTTAGAGTCACTTCGCAACAACAACAGGTTAGGAAACATTCATGTAAAGCGCTGGGCATATGGGCCTTTCAGAAATCCATTGCAATTAAAAATAGGTTCAACTCCTGTTAGCAGCACTCGGATTTTTTCAAAGTGAGCCTGTGTCATCACTGATAAAATATAATTGATCTTTTCAATCGTTTACTAGGCTAAAAATTCCCCATCTTCTTTACTTTGATGGAGGGAATGTCATAAATTGTGACATTTCAGTCCAGCAGTATGCAGGCCCTTTGTCTTCAGACCATAGTTGAATGACCCTAAACTCCCACTGAGTCTGTAGCTCAGTGGTAGAGCCATAACCACCAGCCATAATCTAGTAATTGGTATACAGATTTGACTCCTGTTAACAGCACTCAGATTTTTCTCCCAAATAATTACGCCTGCATTATTACCAATAAACGCATCTGGGTGGAAGGTGAATGCCCTCACCATTATGCCAGCCCTGCTCCCCAAAAGATAAATCATCACTACTGACAGTAGTTCTAACAGTTGCATTTTATTTCATCCCCCTAAAAAATAATTGCAATAGCCTTTAAACTTACCTCTTTGTGGATGTCTGTTATATCAGCATTTAAATATGGTAAGGCTGGTTTAAGACACTTGGCCAGTAAACAAAGCTGTTAAAAGAGTTCCTTAGTTAATATAAAGTTGAAATTGTAAAAATAAGAAATACTGTAAGTTATCTGTCAGTGATGCTGGCATTAAATTGAAAAAAATATCTGTCTGAAATTCCTTTAATTTGGTCTCTCTACAGACGGCTTTTAGGGAGGTAAATATTTTTTTCCCATTTATTTTCCTGTACACATAGCTCAGTGTCAGATAACTGGAGCTACGGTAGTAAACAGAAGGGAATATGATTGACTCCTGTTGAGAACACCAAGTTAAAAGACACACTTTGTGTAATATAACAGGGTAATACCGTTGACCATACTGGTTTACTGCTCATCTTTGAAAATAATGGCTGCCCAGCCAGCTTGCTGGTGAATGTAACATTTCAAGGCAGACAACCAGGGTAAAAGTGGCGAATTACCCAGAAAGAGAAGCATAATATTTTGTGCAAATGTCTATCTCACTTCAACTTTGTAAAGGTCATAAAAACATTGCGGCTTAGCAAATGACCGTCAAACCCAGGTCACCAGTTTAGTGACTTCTGCCGCAATCTTAAGTCGCCAACTTTTTTTCTACTCGCCATGGTGACCAAAACGGTCGCAGTTTGGAGCACTGTAGTTAGATGTGATAGACAACAAGATGATAACAAATTAATGATAGCAGTATTTAACCAAACCAGACATTATACAGCCTGATCTATACACATTAAATTAATGTATTCCACATGGTGGACCTTTTTAGAGTTATCTTTTTTATATGATAATACACAGTGCCTTGTCCAACCTGTGCAAGATCTGCATGAATTGATGTAAGCTGTGTTGAAGATTGCTGGGCCTTCTGGATTGCAATGCACATCATTCTTATTCCTCTCATTGGCTGCAAACACAAAACACCACATTTTCAGAAAAAACACCCACCTCAACTACAAAACGTTTGCTTGGTAACAAAAATAAACACGGCACTGTTTATGCACCATACACACACTATTGTTACATGAAGTATTACTTTAGTACTTCCCATGATGCAGGGAGATTATTAACCCCTTGAATGCCAAGGACGATTATATACGTCCTAATATATGACACTCAGCTACCAAGAACGTATACATACGTCCTCTACCAAGTGCTGCTTTCTTTTCCCTGGTTGTTCAGCATTTTTATCTGTGGTTGTTCAAAGGAGTCTGGGAAGGAATTAGAAGTCCGTTGACAAAATAATCCAATATGGCCACCGGTTGCTGGGGTTCTCTGGGGTTGACACTCAAGGGGCTAAAAGAGCACTTGGCATTAAGTTGTGGAGACTGTTTGTTGGTCAAGATTCAAGTACTTATTAAGCCCAAACAACGATAGCAATTATTATATGTACACCGTACTGCTTCCACTTTTTTCCAAATTTCTATTTTCAGTTTTTCTACTTTCAAAATTTTCAGTGTTTCTGTCACATTAAGAAAAAACTTGGACATCGACATTTTAGGAATGTTGATTATATAGTGACCAATCACAGTCACCGGTAAGCTCAGGATATGCAAGCAAACCTCAAAACTACTGCACAAAATTAAACACTAGCTGTTGCTGTTTCTGGTTTTGTTTTCTTACACCTGGTTGGCTTTTCCCACGCAACACAATAATATTCCATAAATATTTTAGTGTTCATAGTTTTCTTAGTTTCGCAGCAGTAGTCGATAGCAGAGTGGCCTGTATATGATGGTAGGTTCTCTATGCTGTAATGGTAACAGGTGTGCTTTTTAAGTCCTTGTGGTGTTCTTGGGAACTTGAACCATGAAAATGGTCATTTAGTTTCGGCATCCAGCAGAGACACTTTGACTCACGTTTTTTGTTTTTTAACTTTAAACTTTTAACCTTGCTGAGGAAAGGTTTCTTTTGGGTTCTAATGTTCAGCAAACTAACAATACAATTGTGGAGTATGACTTGACAAATTGGGCTTCAATTAAGCCATCAAAACGGAATGTGCAAAGATATCATAAGATTTTATCAGCAAAAGGGCAATGTGGCCTGAACTTTAGAAGAAATGGTTTCTGTTAAAGGTCACAGGTCACAGGTCATTGTTTAACCAATACTGAAACAACCCTAAACACTTCACTAAGAGAGTGTTTAGGCCTAAGATAAGGGTCAAGGCCAACTCAATTTTGGTAAAACATCATGACCTGTGACCTGTCAGCTGTGACTTGCAGCTGCTACTGCTGGGGGAGGAGTGAAATGTGGACACTGCCGGTGACAAATTTGAAGTACAGAAGGAGAAGTAAACCAAATCCACTATGACAATGGCAAATGTGATAATAGTATGATTCTGACCTTGAAAAATTACTATACACACCTGTTTGAGGTCCACAAGGCATTGAGTTATGAAGTGACAAATGTGAGCAACTGAAATCATCAGAATTACAAAACCCCAGTCAGTGTAAATACCTCCTCTCCCAAGAACCCAGACCTGAGAGAGGTAACACAGAGACTTTCATTTATATTCACCCCATTAATTTTTGGTCCCCAAAGGTGGGAAGTATACCATCATGACTGTTGCCTCCTGGGCTGTAATGAGTGTGCTTATATGACGTATCTTGTGTTTTCCTGCTGGGGATGTCATGTGACTAGACAATGGCCATGTTTCTCTCAGCTTTGGTCTCAACAATAAAAGCTGTTCTGTTTTTGTGGACTGTTTGTTTAGTCTCGCATTGACATTCAGGAATCAAAATTTCAAAAAAAAACTGCTTAGTCACCTTTTGGCACCTACATGTAAGTGGCCAACAATGACCAAGTCATAGGTCATTGTAGGTCATTCCTTGTTTTAGTAACTACACTAATAAGCTCCTGGGGGGCTTATTTAATTCTGGGGCTTATAGAGGGGGGGCTTAGAAAGGGAACCTTATTAGAGAGGGGGGGGGGGGGCTTATTAAAAACTCGAGAGTCAAAATGGTACCAGTCTTCTAAAATCTGACTCAGCTTTAATAAATTTCGTATACAGTATAATTATACCATTGATAGTAGGCTCGTCTTTGGCCATTTAAAACCGAAACATTTTGTACGTACTCGTTCAAATACAATTCCACGTTTTACTTAGCATTATATTTATACTGCCAGGCACATGTGCGAGACTGACATTGTTCATACAAAGCACATCCAAGGTTGTCAGACTTTAAACAAGTCTCTGCGATTATAATTCAGCATCAAGTTCATCACACTCATTGTCAGAGTCAATTTGCAACTTGGCTATGTCCTTAAGATCTCTGTCTTCCTCAGGAATTTCTGTGAAGGCATTGATATCTGTTTCCTGGACAGACTGAAGGTGCGTTAGTAGATTTTTGCAAGGACCATGCTTGAGGTACATGAGCTGACTGTCTTCCGACCCATCGAGCTTTCCGCTAAGAGCACACACCTTAAACAACTTCACAATGATGTCAGCAGGCAGTGACTTCCAAGCCTCCAACACCCACTCGATCATCTGCCTCCTCGAGGGTGGCCTCATGTTCCCGTGTGCAGTCAGATGGTGCTCATCTTGGACAAGCCATTGATCATACATCTCGTAAAGCTTCTTTTTCAATGGCTTATTCCAGCTAATGTCAGGCGCCTGGATGAATTTCGTGCGGCCACCCAGAACCATTTTGTGCAGCCGCCTCATTAGAAAGGGGGCTTATCAGAGAGGGGGGCTTATCAGAGAGGGGGGCTTATTAGAGCGTTTACAGTATACGACGTACGTACTTAAAATTCTGGACCCACGGTAAAAAGGAGAAAAGGTAATGCAGAACAGAAAATTTAAGTGAAACTGGAAGAACAATGTTAGAAAATAAATGGTAACCTGCACCTTATTTTTGTTGCTTGAAGGTTTTAATGTGATCTACATTAATTTACATTATATTGTCAGAAGCCACTGAGGGCGGGAACAATCATTTTCTAGGGTGGTGCATACAGTCATATATTTCTTCCACGCAAGTCGCACGCAAGATTTCTGTACAGTTCCCTACATTAATTATACATGCATATTCCTACCAGCCCCCTCCCAAAAAGAACGAGAGTGAATTGACTTTTGCTTGGATTGTGTATGCATAATGAAGTAGGGACCTGTACGGAAATCTTGCTCAAGTCCCCGCTCGGTCACCTCGCCCCTCTCAGTCGCCTCGACTGGTGCACAAATATTAGCTAAAATTCACTGAAATTCCTTAAAAAGTAAGAACAAATTTTCTCTTAACACATCCTTACATTTTTCACCAGCAAACTGAACTTGGTCCTTTGAACAAACGGTAATGAACTGCTGAATCTGGCTGAAAATTAACTCAAAGTCGCCATAGTTTGGTAGGGACAATTTTACCAACCTGAAAAGAATAACAAATTAAAAATATGTAAACCGTTATCACTTACAGAGACCTCAACCATAAAACAGGAATTTCAAGACGTTATCATATGCAAAGAACACTTGCAGCTACTGAGGAAAGTGGGACTTACAGGAGGGCCATAAAAGCTAACGTGTGCTGATCCGGATCAAGGGATGCGATGGCAGCATCAATTTGACCTGCATATTTAGTCAACAGGTCATTAGATCTGTTTAAATACTCGGCAAGTTGAACATAATTCTTGTCAGCAGAAATTGATCGCACGGTTGCTAGAAAGTCCTCCATGTTGTTTTTCTCCCCTTTATTTTGCTCAGTTTTCCGCGGTGAACGCCCTCAAAGCGAGGCTACACGTAAATGGCGGCGAATTTTGACTGTGATGCAAGTTCAACATGCCTTTACAACCTTTTACGTTTGACAAAAAACCGGATATTCGTCTTGTGGTGTATGGAGATACAGTTTATAAGATAAAAGTGACCTGTAGGCAGTCCTCTGACAGGTATGATCCATAAATGACTGTATATCAAAGATGTGGACCTGAGGTCCCGAAGTGGAACATGACAATACGTGAGTGGAAGCAAGCATACACCTGAGCATTGGCAAGAGGCTCAAAGCTTCGTTAGGCTTCCTTGTCACATAAATCAAAATTCAATTAACAACTTCTGCTCAAGATGTGTTATATATCTGTTGTGTGAGTGGCTAAATAAAAATAAATAAATAGGCTTGTTACCTGTGCTCAGTTAGCTGGCCTTTGAATAAAAGCGAGGCTGGAGTTGACCTTGTTTTGCTACAAAACTGCATATTTGTTGTGTAAATGGAACTACTGAGCATTACAACTGCATAATTTACAGCAGAGAGGTCAGGCCCCAGTTGTTTAAAGCGTGGACAGTGCTATCCACTGGATAAAATCACTATCCGCTGGATAATCGGTTTTGCTAGTGCTTATCCAGTGTATTTCAAACAACTGGGGCCCGTATCATAACAAGAGAACCTCCAGCCTCGCTGCCATTCATTGGCCAGGTCACCGATCATGGATGTAACTCTATTTAGAGAAAATGGCTAATGCCCCAAAGTGGGGACAGGGAAGCTCTACAAATACCGTGAGGTTCAGCCAGAAAAGAAGGCAATTATTATAAAGACCCAAGCTGGGACTCTCACTTGTTGATGACAAAAAGGTCAATTACATTGAAATGTGGCTATAATTTAATTTCTTCCTTTTGTAACTGTTGAAATGTGAAAAATGAATTGTGTTGGAAGGTGCTTCCCACTAAGAAATTAAAAAGAATGTCCTTAGCTTTTAGTGTTTGACATGGAAGTATTTACATCAGGTACATGTAACATTCATTACCTCACAGACATTACCATTAGCTCATTTCATATATGATGGCTGCTACTTTCAAAATTCAGGGCTCCAAATTAAAAATGAAATCCAGTCACAATTTAGCGACTGTACTGTACATGTATGTGAAAATTTAATCGCAACTTTGCAAATAATGTATCATTGTATTGTGTAATCAACATGAGCGGTTTAATAAGAAAACAAAATATGAGCCTGCAAAACATATGTCTAAAGAAGCCACTGTAAATGGCAAACAATCGAGGGAATAGCATTGCAAACATAACATCACTGGTAAATTACCGATATCCCACAATTCTACCCAGTACCTTCAAATTTCAACAAAAATCTTCCTTTCTTGGATTACCTAGTCTCCCCAGCCTGCCACCCATTGGCCAACTTCATGAGCACTCTGGATGTGAGATTGTAACTCTCTTAATCTCCTGCCTCCCCTCCCTGCCTTGTAAAAGTCTGGCAGGCCAAAGTTTTCGTTTGGCTAGTGACACCTGTTTATTTCTACCAGTTATGCGACCTTAAATTGCTCACTGATCATGTGTTTTATAAATGATGTAAGTAAAGCTGGTGTCAGACACAGTTCAAAATTTGTTGCTCAGCATATGTAGAATGATATTGCAGCAACTTGTGTTCAACAATGTTCAACATGTTGAATAACCTATTTCAACATTCAACGTGGCATGAGACACTGTTCAACATTAATTTTGTTGTACAAGAGCTGCAACATTTGTTGATCAACAAATGTTGAATCGTGTGTCACTGGCTTAAGCCATCTGTTTCATTAAAAGGAGGTAACTGTTTTTTCTGTAATGAAATAGAGAGAGTATCAGAAAATTGTGTAGAGAGGAGAAAAACCATAAGGATCTGGAGGTATGTCTGTTTCTGGTTTTATCTTTTATTGTGGCGACTTGGGCTGGGATCCGAGAGGAGAAGCAATGCGAGAGGGGGGTGGGATACACAACCATAGCCTATTTAGGGATTACAACATGTCACATAAACTTTGCTTCATAGTGCTAGTGATGTGCTTCATGATTAACAGAATTGTTACGTACATAAATACGACTGTAGGCTTGAGACCACCAAAATAAATAATTGTCATAACTTTTCCTTCAAAGGTGTGGTGGGCTAATAGGGTTTCAAAATTGAATGCTGTGTAAAATAATCCAATAAAATTTCTTTTGGGTCTCACAGTCTTCATTTTCTAGTTTGGCTGTTTCGTTTTCATTGCTAAAATTCTTAAGGACACACAAACTAAGCACAAATCAAATGTATAACCAGTTACACTGACGTTGTTGTTGTTGTTGTTGTTGTTGTTGTTTTAGAGAGTAGTTTGTGCCATATTAAATTCAGATGTTCTAATACCTGTGCAGACAGACAGTTTCGTTATATATCCTTGTATCCTTTTCAAATTTCTCAAGTTGTTAATTTTAATGATTCACTGCGGATGTTGGGTCTGGAGAAAGAGCCTCAACAGAGACAAGGAGAAAGAATTAGCCTGTGATGTGAAGAAGTTAAACCAAAATACAAATTTAAAAAGTCACTTACCACTCACAGTTATATGTATACTGCCCTTCAATTGCAAAGATCATTTTTTTTTTGTATGGCTTATTTCCTTTAAAAAATGTATAATTTGTATGCTTTTTTTTTCCTTGTCCTTTTGCCATAGCTGGTGCTACTTTATTGCTATTTATTTATTTATTTATTTAATTATCTATTTGTTTATGGTATAACTCATGAACAGTGATGAGATGTGCATAGTTCAGGAAGCAAGTCAGAATAAATCCAGTTTTTTAGTTATTATTTATTACATTCATTAGTTTTTGTGTTTTTGTTTGTTTATTCACTGGAAGTCAAATATTCTTAGCTTTGTTTGACAAAACTCACTGGGAGACAAGTGAGAAAGTACTGTTTTCTCAACATGGCGAGCCCCTTGAGGCGCATCCTTATGCATTTACCTTGTATGTGGAAGAGAGAAAAGCAGTTCAAAGACATGCCACTCACACAGGTGAAATGAAATGTTTGATAGCTACCAAGCTTGTCTGTCACTGGACGGATTTATCTAAAATTGATTTGTTTAATGACTGTTTTCTATTTTCTTTATTTGTTTCATTGTTTGCTTGCTTGCAAACTGTAGGAAGGTCTTTGCTGAAGACTGAACAAATTTGTGAACCAACAGAGGTACAATCAACCTAGTTATCTTAATTCTAAGATCCTCATTGTTTTGATATTACCTGATCCTGTTAGTCATAGCCATCAAAGTTTAAGAAGACATCTGGAACAAAAGCATGACACAGCCCGTTGGTATGACAACATCCCATGAGTTTATATCTGCTATCATTATCCAATTACACTTGAATTGTACAAATAACCCACTGAAAAGGGGAATAATATTTGTATTAACCTCTTACTAACCGAGCGCGAGGGCCGTACTGGGAATATTGGCACGAGGTTGTGACGGCACGAGCCAAGTGCAGTGAGGTCCATACATAAACAACTGAGGGCCCATGTTCCCAAGTACGGCTCAAGCAAGCTCAGATAGTACATGTACATAGTTTACTGTACGGCAGTCATGTAATGCTTGTTTGTTTCCTGTTAAAACACACTTTCGGTCAGTTTGCATTCAAAGGGCTTCCACTGTAACATGTTGTTGATGACACAAGCATCTCAGAAAGAACAAGCTACCATGATGTTGCCAAGAATAGAGCATTTACACCTTTTCTTTTCACAGTTTTAGTTTTTAGTATTAACAAAAAATTAATACACAAGACTATGACTATTTCTGTGGAAATGGCCCATAATTATGGCAAAATCCCAACCATGAAAGAACCAATCAGAAAGCTTGGATTTACCTCAATACTAGTTTGCCGTGTAATTATTAAAAACAGGAATACTTCCCACAAAACCATCTAATAAGCTCTAATATGTATTCAGTGGTTCTATCCTTCATAGTAATTTCCCCCTTCCTAAATTTCCTCCATGTTATGTGCTGGGTTCACTTAATAACTGCATGGCCATTCCAATAATTGGAAGGAACAAAATGAACTACCATGTACGGGTAATTATTTTGGTATTCATTTGTGGTAACCTGTGAGCAGAGGGCCTTTTCAGAAGAACACAATTGTCTATCACTTGCTTGGTTTCAGTGCAAGCAAACAGTAAATTAATTGCACTGTGTGACCTTTATTAGACAGTTTAGTTTTGAACAGAACATCATAGGTCAATTCTTCTTGATTAAGTCATTTGCCTACCAGTAAATAATTATTGTTTTTGTTGAGGTTGAATACAAAACTAAGATTCCAGTTAGTTATTATTACCCATTGTTATTTGTTAGTCTTCACTGGACAAGCTTTGAATCCGTCTCTCTCGCACAGTCTCCATACTAATTAAGCATATTATAAGCTTATAGTTCAGTTGACAGAGTTTTAATTAACTTGTTTTACAGCCTGCTGACACTGCCACTGAGGAGAGAATAGGTATAGATGATTAGCAACTAACAAACTCACCTTAACCACCTTTTATTACAAGAGTGGTATCATGAACAGTTAAGACAGTAGTGGACAGCTGTGTCATGATCATAAAGGACTGGCTTGGGATAACCTTTGCAAGTTATTTGCGAATAATGGTCAGGAGGGAAAACATGTCAAATGAAAACAGTGGGGAGAAGAAAATAGTTGGTGGATTGTGGGATCTTTTCATCGTGTTGCCAATTTTGGCATACATCTTTGAACAGTTTGGACACCTCAGAGAGGGGAAAAAACAAACAAAAGTCACTTTGGTAGTTTTTGCACCAAGGATTACAATGTATCGTGACAATCACTATCTGAGATAAGAAAGCATAGTTTGAGACGTTCTCATCATTATAAAAAGTATTACTTGCATCTATGTGTTCCAAAACTCTCTGTGCTTGCATTTATGTGTTCCAGAATGCTGTGGTTTTCTGGCAAAATGCCATTGCATTTTGATTAAGCTAATAATAATAATAATTGTTGGTCAAATCGCAGTTGAATTCTAAGCAACAAAGGGTCCTCTGCAATACCCGCAATTCATGAGCACAAAATGGAGGCTACAGGATTAAAAGTACATGACTAAAAGATTTTTCCTCCGTCTGTTTTCATGCTGTTATCCTCATTTTTTGCGTGCAACTTGTGACGTTTCGCGCCGTTTACTGCTTGAAATTTGACCCTGATGTGACCACCCCACCCCCCCCAAAAACAAAAAACAACAAAAATAATAATACAAAAACAACTGAAGACACTTACCATGGCTAACTCACTAGTATCCTGCCTTTCATTGGCCACTAGTGACCGAGTATGGACAGAAAAACCGACACGACGTGGAAGAGAAAGATTTGAAGGAATTTCTTAGATTACAACAGATGGCCAGTGAAGAAGATGAGAGAACAGATGGTTAGTGGCTCCCTATTGCTGTTATTTTACCGGTTTGCATGTTCTAAGTAGGGGATAGCTGTAATATCCAGTTCGTGAACCCTGGGTACCAGAAGTCTTATTGCAAGTGAACCCCATTAACCGCGCAAGAAAAGCCCCTGGAACCGGCCCAGGGTACCCATTTGTGAGCCATATTTATTCCAATAAACGCCCTGGGTGTTTATTTTAAAAAAAATCAGTGTTCACAGCAGTGACAATGCAGCAAAATATAAAAGAAATGTTTAAAGTTAGTGTAAATGACATAAAACGTTTAAATATTAAACATTGACTTTTGACGTCTTATCTTCTCGACAGGAAAGGGGCGTTTATTAGAGAGGGGCGTTTAATACAAATTTCTGCAAGTTTAGGGGGGCGTTTATTGGATAGTAGACGTTTATTAGAATAAATACCGTATGCAAGTTTGTCATATGTTTTGGGTGGGCTCTCTTTACGGGAGCCACGAGGGTGGTATCTTTTTATTTATTTTTATTCTTTCTTCCGTGTATGACATAGATAACATACACCCACAGGGCCGAATGATAGCTCAAAAAGCTAGGCGAGGTGGGCCAGTCTGTATCATTACTATAATCACGTATCCCTTCACTTACAGCATTAATTGGTAGGGGACATCAGGTGGTCTGGGAGGGATATTAACCGCCTGATTATAAGGGTACACGAATTCATTTCAAAATGAACTCGTGCAAAAATCTAATACTAAAATTTGCCGTTACTCCGGTACT
>BLFK01000324.1:768801-771301 GCA_014634185.1 Astreopora myriophthalma | reverse complement strand
CACCCCACAAACCTGTCGTCAAATCGTCACGAAATCTCGCCCCTATCGAAGGCATTGATGCATAGGTCTGAAAACTGGTCTCCCTTTAATTAGTGAGCGCATCATTCTTTCCATTCTGGCTACAATACAGCTCTAGCTGCAAGTTTGAGGAAAACTGGCAGATTAATACAATGCTTTGAACATTATTCTTTTGCGCAGTGCTTTGGTATCCCCGATGCGGTCATTCCTTGGACAATGAATGGAGAGATTCTCCCCGCAAAGAAGAGCGCTAGTGATTTATTGAAGCGGAAAGATTTCAGCATTGATGTTTAAACATATTTATATCGGCAATATATCAGATTAAATTAAACACTCTACATCTAATAGTTTGAAAGTGGGAAGAGGCAGAAACTTGAACGGAAACGAAGTTTGTAATATTTTTTAGTACTTACCTGTTTCTTAAAGAACAACCCTAATTGTATATAAATTTTAACGTCGAGTTGCAGCCTTTGAAGTTGTCATGTACGATAAAACAAGAATCTATTTAATAGTTTGATATTGTACACATTATCTTCCCTGTAAAAATGAACAATTTTTTCTTTATTGGAATTTAAAGTTGCTCTATTTTATATGCAAATGGTATGAGACAATTTTGTTTTTGCAAGACCCTGAAGAAAGTGACCGCGGGAGAGATGGCCAGCCTTTTACAATCAAACATTGAAACTAAATATACGTACACGCTCTCGATTTTCCTCTCACAAAGTTTCCTTGGCCTTTTGAAATGTGTCCCAATCTTCATAGCGGATCGCATCCAGTCACAACTTCCACGGCCCACTGACTCGGCTGGACACGGCTTTTACAGAATTTGACAGTGCAAGTGACACTCATAAATCGATTTTCATCGATTCCTATGCCTGAAAGAAAATTGGCCGTTTTGCCGCACATTATGAAATGTGCCTTATTTTCGTATTGCCACGGTCAAACTGGAACAAGCATGAAAAAGGCGGTAATCCAGGGGCAAGTCGAGCCTGCACACGTTGCATTTCAGTTGGTTCCTGTCAAACCCGGTGTTTGAACACGAACAAGGTCTACATGTATTTCAAAGTACAATATAATTCTGAGCAACTAAAATAATGTGGTCTATTCAACTGACACTTTGTGAATTACAACCCTACGGTCCTTTTTTTTTTCCTTTTCGAAGTTTTTGTGAAAACAAATGCGGTTGCCCTTTGCTTTTGTCGTGACAGGCTCAGTTCTCCGGTAATACGAAAACGACGCGAAACGAAGGTTGACATCTAATTAAGAAATGTCAGAATATACAGTTCAGACCTTTATTCGACACTGAAGTCAATGAAAAGGCCGTTAGCAGCCCTTGGTAATTTGTTTTGACATTTGGCATTATCTGATGATAATGTGATAATCTCATAGGCTACGTGCACCACACCCTATCGAGATATTTCAATTGTATTTTAGCACAGGTACGTATTGTAATAGTTTATAAGCAGTTTCCTTGAATGGCTCTTCACGAAGTGATTTGTTATTTATGCTAAAAAATAACTGTACAAACTAGCAAATACCTCCCAAAATGCTGCAAATTTCTCGGAATAAAACGAAAAAATAGCCTACTTACAATTTTCCTATTTACAAAAACATGTCTTGAAATCTTTTTATGACTTACTAAGTCGTCGTTTCGTATTGTACCATGCACGTGTTTTATTTATTAGTGAGCCTCAACACATCTTACGCGATTCATCTCAGTAATGTTCTGTCCGTCCTTGCTCCAGGTTTTCGTTAGTCATTCCATCGTGCTTTCGCGTGTCTCTATAAATTGTTTCCCATCTTCTTCCATAGTCTCAGACGAACGAATTCAAAATAATAATTCACCACGAATTGATAGCTGTAATATCACAGATGCCCTCAACAAGTAAGGTTGTTTCATCTACATCCATAGCGGAATGCTTGCGACCAAACTTTGTCTTCATCGCTGAGGCTTTGCGGTCGAGAGAAATGGGAAGCGCGCGAGGAAAATGTACGACGAGTTGTTATTTTCGGTTCCGCATCGTGCGGATGGTGTGATTGTTGTGACTTTCCACATCCCGTTGCTCTTTCACCCTCAACAAATCCTTTCCTTTTATCTCCAGCCCTGCGTTGCTTTCGTTTGAGGAAAATATATTGAAAGCATCCTCCAGACATGAGAATAAGAAACAAAACTCCAGCTCTATTCATGTTACTCAGCCGTGTAACCTTCCAGCCGTCTTTAATGTTTGTGTCGTCTGAGAAGAAAGCCACAGTCGAGTGATTCAGTTGGACGTAAGCGGTCCAAAGAACTCACCGCATCGAAACTCTGGAGTGAGCGAGTTTCTCTATCTTCTGGCTCTTTAACTGCTAGTTCTTTGTTGGAGCGCGTATAGATTAATTCTCAAGTTTCAGTCCGAACTAAGCGAGATACCCGATTCAATTGTTTATATCCCTTACCTTGTATGATTGTGACATGTGACCATAACTTAACTGTCACGATTCA
>BLFK01000324.1:746301-748801 GCA_014634185.1 Astreopora myriophthalma | reverse complement strand
GTCTCCAACCAACTGGTCAGTTTCATGAAAAGTGATACCCTATTCTAGACCCAAACGCTCTGATTTATATACCCTACGCTAGAGTAAACTGCTTGAAAACCATACCCTTCACAGTGGCACATACCGATATAGCCCATATATGGCGGTACCCCCCCCCCGGGAGGAATGAGAAAGAATGAAAAATATCTGAATTTAAAGTGGATTTTAAGACATATTTTCTGTTACCGTTCAAATCTAGTAATGATGACATAATTTCTTAGAGGCCAGGTCTGAAAATGGGTGTGAAAAGAGAAAATTTTTGGTCTGACATACGGTCAGGATTTGGAAAACTGGGCAGCACACCCCCACCAAGAATCCCCAGGAGTACCCCCTGGATAAAAGACCAGGCAAAATGAGTTAAGCCTGCCACGTGTAAGTAGTTTAACTAAAACTGATTGCCACTATGTTCGAGAAGAGTTAAGGACACTTCCTAAGCTGCGGTAATTTTTCCATTTAACGTAACCAAAAAAATATACAGAAAATATTTTATGAATTCTCTCATGGTTGAATTAAACACAATGGGAATCTCAATGGATTGATGCTGAGCAACAGACAGTGTGAAAGGGGCGTGGTTGGGTGCAGTCCAGGGAGCTAAGAGAGTTACCATTGTTGTACATGTAACATTAGTTAAAATTGGTAAAAACAAAGTAACAGAGGAAAAAACAGCAAGTTACTTCAGTTGTCATTTAGCAGTTTATTTCATTGTAACTAGAGACATTTGGAGATCAAGCTTTGCCTCATCTCTCTTCTCAATGAGAGCATGTCAGTCTAAAAACAAAGCAGAAATAAATATCAATATCATTTCTGTATATCTAAGGAGGTATTTTTGAGGCACTCCACATTGTCTTAATACTTTACATTCTCAATTCAATAAGTACCTGATGGAAATCTGGATTCCTTCCTCTGAGGTATTCTGCAAACTGAATGCAGTTGGTTTTATTACTCTACTAGTGACAATGCAACATACACATTTTTGATTGAAAAAAGAGAACTCTAAATTCTTTCTTTTAAATATTTTTATTTTTCTTACCATGCAGGAAAACATCCTGCAGTCATAGTTATTTTCTTGCACTGGAACTGCCTTTGGAAAGGAAATTTACAAGAAGTCGTGTAGATTCCCACTCTTGCGCGATTTAATTTAGGTTTTTTTCGGAGCCGTGACAGAGTTCGGGTTATAGGTTTCGGTCGATGTTAGATATGATTTCGTGACGTGTTGACACTAAATAACATCGACCGAAACCAGCTACAAATACGTTCCATAAGCCGCGTAATTCAATGCCATACTACTGAGTCTATTACATATTTAACAGTCTTTTTTAGTAATATACATTGGAAATGTCAAAATTGGCTGTTTTGCCACTCAAACTAACTCAAATTAGCATTCTCGCAGCGATCGACCAAGTGAGCGGAAGTAGAGGGATCATTTCAACCATTTTGTAAGACGCCGCTGACATATCGATGACTCATCTGGTTTAGGTCGATGTTATCTAGTGCCTTCCCTTTTGGGTAAAAAAGGCTATTGGCGCGAAAAGAAAAACGACCGAGCCAAAACAAAGAAACAAGAGGTCTGGGCTATAGGAAAACAACTGGCTACAGTTACACATAACGTTCGTGCTCGGTGCTAATTATAAGCCCGAAACTAACTTTTTTAGCTGATTTCACAACAACATTTCCGAGGTTGACTAGCAATCAAGTTATTTCAGTAGAGTTGACTTAGAGTTAGAGTTAACGACTGCCAAAATCCTGAATTCAAGAAGTCAGTGAATTCAAGAAGTCAGTGTTTAGACCTAATGGTAATCACTAACCTTAAATTGTAAAACTACTGTTGCTTTTTCTTTGTTCTTGCTTTTTCAAGAGGAACTTTTTACACCCAGTAAGACTCCAAATAGTTTAAAATTAGATGTTTTTAAAAGGGAAATGTTGGAGACAGCTATTCGTAGAGTTATTTTTATAGAGTTATGGCCTAGAGTTAGAGTTAAACTTACAAGACCCTCCCTAAATTCATGATTTTTAGGGTTAGATCTAAGGTTACTCCAAACCTTCGCGGGTGCCTTCCCGAAAAAAATTCGTACGCGCGTTGTTTTTTAGGAAACGGCCACAATCTATATATCGATAAAAAGCTTATTTAATGCAGAATTCGATAAAATTATAAGCTATTTTGGTTTTCCTCTGCTAAGGTGAAGGAAGCCGGTAAACAGTGAAATGACAGCGCGCCATTCTGTCGAATTAATCAGGTATCAAAGGTATTCTCTGATGAAATGTAGCTGCACAGTGTTAATCACGAAAGATCAATCTCTCAAAGGGTGTGACCATTTCCCCGTATTCCTATTGGTTGTCTTCTAATCGACCTGTCAAGTCCCAGTAGAAAAGAATATGCAAACGCGTTGCGTTCCGAAGCCCCCAGGAGGAGAGTATTTGATTAAAAAAAAATGCCGACAGCCTTTTGTTCCTTGTTGTTCAG
>BLFK01000324.1:729105-735251 GCA_014634185.1 Astreopora myriophthalma | reverse complement strand
CCCCCCCCTGCCTTGATGATGTATGATGTAAGATATTTTTCTGCCTCTCCTCCCCCCACTCATGAGAGCTTGCGGGCAAAGGTAAAATACCATGATCCCCCCTCCCCCTTCCTCTCTACCACCACCGCTATCACCAACAATCTACCATGTTTGCTTTGAAATACCTTTGAATTGCTGGTACAAAGAACATTTACGTCTCAACAATGAAGTCTTTTTTTAAAACTTTAACTGAATATTGTATAAAATAGCCTTGCACAGTAGATTATTTATTAAATATTGTCCTTATAACTTTATTATATAGGATCTGAATGGAAAAATGATAGTGGACAGTTAAAGTTTT
Source organism: Astreopora myriophthalma (assembly GCA_014634185.1). Taxonomy (NCBI): domain Eukaryota; kingdom Metazoa; phylum Cnidaria; class Anthozoa; order Scleractinia; family Acroporidae; genus Astreopora; species Astreopora myriophthalma. Next base: position 734,911 of record BLFK01000324.1, on the reverse strand, counting down.
AAAGCTTTACAAATGAATTATATATTATTTCCATGACACGTCATAGCTACTCCTAAAAATTCAGAATGCCAAAGAAAATAAAATACTACAACAAACAACAACAAAATTTTATTGATTGCAAATATAAGTAATTACATAAGTTTCCCCGCAAATAGCTTATAAACTAATCGAGGCGGGGAGATCTAAGGACATTTTACAAATACAAGGTTTATCTACAGATGGACTAAATAACAGAGAAAAAACACTACTATACAATACATAGAATAGACTAACATAGAACAAAAACAAATGTATTAAAAACTTTACGAAAAGAGGCTAACCTAAAGTATTAAATAACTTAATAAGACAGGAGACTTCAACATAATCATCTTCAGACCGCAAGAAATTTAGTAATAATTCCTTTATCTTTTTACGAAAGGACGAACGTTTAAATAGTTTAATCGAATAAGGAATAGAGTTCCAAATTTGGGCGCCGATTCTGGAGAAAAAAGCGTACATTTTATCGGTTCTAGAGAACTTAACGTAAAGCGACTCACTAGAGACAGATCTTGTTCTGTAGTTATGAATCTGACTTGTTTTAACGAACTGATTGAGTATACTAACTGGTGCTGTCTGTCTGTTGATATCATACAATAAATAGCTACAATCTCTGAAAAACAGGCTAGGTAGGGGAAGGCAATTCGATTTGAGAAAGAAGGGTACGGCGTGTTCCTTAGACTTACTGAAATAAATAAGGCGTAAGGCCCGTTTTTGCAAATTTACGATCTTTCTTTGAAATGTCAAGGCACAATTTCCCCATGCACAAACACCATAAGTTATGTAAGGGACGATTAGGGAGTTGTAAATTGAAAGTAAAACGCGACGCGGGACATAATGTCGAATCTTGGCTATAATTCCTATTGACTTGCTGATTTTGTGACAGATAGATTCTATGTGATATTTCCATGAAAGATTTGAATCAATCATTAAGCCAAGATATTTTACATAGTCTTTCATTTCAAGGTTTGCGTATGTATTAGTCACGGGGTCAAAAATTCTAATCCTTGGTATGAAAGGCATATTCTTTTGCCGGGGACGAAATATTACAAAGTTTGATTTTTTTATGTTCAAGGACAGTTTGTTGGCCTTAAGCCATTCGTTGACGTTGCCAAGCTCGCGATTAACAAGAGACTCGAGTTCCTTTAAGTTGTTATTTGCAAGTATTATACTGGTATCGTCAGCAAATAGATAAAAGGCAAATAACGAAGAGGATTTGTAAATATCATTGATGTACAGAAGGAACAAGAGTGGTCCGAGGACAGAGCCTTGAGGTACACCGCACAAGGTCGTCTCAGCTTCCGACACAACATTATTAACTTCCGTATTTTGCTTTCGATCAGTTAGGTATGATCTGAACCAGGAGTTAATTACACCTCTAACACCATAATTTTCAAGTTTAGCCAACAAAATCTCATGGTTGACAGTATCAAAAGCCTTCTTTAGATCGATGAAAACACCGCACGAGAATTTACCGTTGTCCATATTTTGGAGAATTGTGTTAACAATGTCAAGTATGGCATGCTGAGTACTGTGCTTACTGCGAAAACCGTATTGTTGATCATAAAGAAGGTTGTAATCTTTAACAAACTTGGTAAGTCTAGAGTACATAAGTTTTTCAAAAATCCTGTTGTAAATCGAGAGCAGTGAAATAGGTCGATAGTTTTCAGGCAGAGAGTCATCTTCGTCCTTAAATATCGGGATAATTTTAGCACGTTTTAGTTTAGATGGAAAAATCCCTGAGCAAATAGACTGATTGAAAATCGTGGCTAGAGGTACAGATATGACTCCACTTGCCAATTTCAGTAGCTTAACTGGAGATGAGTAGAGACCATGGGCCTTGTTATCTTGCAAAATTGAAATTTCTAAATGAATATCTTCCGGAATAATCGGATCAAAGAAGAAAGTGCGATTAACTGGTGGATCTAAATAATCAGAGAATGTATTTATGGTCTGAGGAATTTTAAAAGCCAGTTTGTGCCCAACAGTGGCGAAATATCTGTTTAAGATATCGCTTATTTCCTTCGGGTCACTAGTTGGAACCTCATTCGGATTTGAGCGTATAAAGTTAATTGGATTGCGCTTGTTTTTCTTTTTACAGCTTCCAATTAGCTCGTTAATCCCTTTCCAAGTTTGACGCGCATTACGTATGTTGAGATCAAAGAAACTTTGGTAGTAGTTCGCTTTACTTAATCTTGTAAGGGAGATTATTTTATTCCTGTAAAATTTGTATTTGTCCCGGTCGGAAGTTAAGAAAAGGGCATTCTTTACCCTGATTGATTTTCTTAAACCCGCAGTCAACCAAGGTTTAGCAAGTAATTTTTGTTTACGATTCGATACACATCTTAAAGGGGCATGTTTATTAATTGTCTTATTGATGAATTTGTAAAACCTGGAGAACGATTGATTGGCGTCGGTATGTTGGCAAACACTAGTCCAATTAATATTCTGCAAGTCGTTATTGAAAGATTTTGTATTGAAGGTGGAATAATCACGGACCTTAGTTTTATTGTTTGGAAAGAATATTTTACATTGCGACGTTAATATACACATCTGAGAGAAGTGATCAGTTGTATCGGACACGATATTGCCGCTAATTATGTTATTCTCAAGATTATTTATGAAAATATTGTCTATTAAAGTTGCTGATTTACCATAGACTCTAGTCGGCTTATCAACCACTGGGAACATTGAAAAACTTTGCATCGTTTGCAATAAGGTTTGTGTGTAATTACAAGTTGCATATTTTAACAGATATATGTTGAAGTCTCCCATGATATAGATGTTTAGATTTTGCCGGGATTGGCGCTCAAGAAAATCTGACAAGTAGTCTAGAAACTCATTAGCGTTATTGTGTTGCCTATAAGTAACACCACATACAGATTTCTTATTGTTAGGCAGATGAAGTTCAATCCAAAGGGCTTGAAAACAAGAATTGGACACTCGTTCGAGGACGCGGTATTTACAATTCCGATCAGTGAACAAGCCAACACCACCGGCAGATAAAGGTGTCGGGACTGATTCAAAATAATATCCTGGTAATTCTGGGACAAAATTAGAACTACATTCACGATCACAAATACGAGTTTCTGATACACCAATAACGGTAAAACTGAAATTCAATTCACTTAAAACATGATGTTGAAATTCTTCAAAATTTTTCTTTAAGCTACGTATGTTTGTATGCAGAAAGGAGATTTTTGATTGCAACTGTTTACTTTCAATGAGCTGCGCAAAGCTGTGTGGAGAATAATATTTCGAGCGTATCTTATTAGAATGGAAATTTCTATCAGGATCAATATCTTTATCAAGAGAGTTTAGCTGGAATACACTAAGGTCGTAGAGACTACTGAGAGAATCTAGCGATTTCCTAGAAGGTCGATTATCATCAATTAAATTATTAAACAGTGGGTGTGCAGAAGTCAGGACTTTACAGTTATAATAAGGTAATTGCGCGAGTAGGGTCTTATTTTCGATCGCGCACTGTCTCTTTGCTCTACAAGAAGACATTTTTATCGTGTACAATAGACATTTTAATAAAATCTAACCTTCAGAAGCCAGTCTACGTTTCAGAAGCCAGTCTACGTTTAAATACTAGAAAAACTAAAGGATACATCTATACTTCACAGAGCAATTACAGTTAAATCATGAAATGAAATCATGTAAATGCTAAAAAAAATAGCAGCTATTTGGGGACTAATTTATACTGCAATTTCATACTCAACTAGAACAAATAAAGTTTCATTGTATGGTGTACGGAGGAGACCTGTTGATGACTTTATGCCCAGAGCACAGATAAAAAAGCTATTCAGTGAAGGAAAACTACAAAACGAGGATCAAATATCGGATTTCTCAAAAAAGTACAATGCGGCTCGTGGTATTTTGGACAATTTTGAAATATCACTCGCGCTATTATTGCCAAATACCACTACAGGTCATGCTATTACCTATACGAATTTATGGATATCTTCTTTAAGTGGCCCCAAAGTTTATTCGCTAAAATACTGCTCCAAATCGGACTGATCATTAAAGTAAGTTTTAAGTGCCACCCCCACCCCCTATACAGAGTACCAATTGAATTTTGATCGCCCCTCCTAAATGTTTTGAATGAAAATTAATGGCCCCCCTCCAAATCCCTATGGCCCCCAACCCATAAATTATGAACGGTTCCTTAAAGTTCTCATCGGCATAAAGTAAATTTGTGTCGGAAAGTTGAAACCAGGAAGTTGTCCCTGTTCTTTCGTTCTTGTACAGTTCGGTAGTGGCCTAATAGTATTATACGTCAATTCTTCCTTGCTCGTGGCTTGCAGTAGCTTGGATTGGACACTCTAAATTATCTTAGCGCTTTGACGCAAATTGTGAATTTAGCAGGTGAATGTTCCATGGAATAGCGGTTTGAAGGGCAGCCAACCTCGAACCCATGGTTGTGGCTGGTCACGTTGACACCCAAAATCTGGGCAGTAAAACGAATTGCCATTAGGCAGGGGTAGCAGTCGCTTCCTCAGAAAATCAGGGGTTTGTGACAACAAGGCCAGGACTTGTAAAACCAAGGGTTTCCACATCACATATGCAGTTTTAATTTGGAGGACGTTTACGTCTTTACCACTGAAGTAGAGCGTTATTAATCTAAAAGGTTTGTCATTTCAGTTCGAACGGCGGCGATATACCGGGCGAGCATAGGCTCTTTGATCTCCTAAGTTACTGAAATGGCCGCTGAAAAAGTTGTCGCGCTACCTTTTATGGGCCAGGTTAACGTTCTGAAGAACGAAAGGAACCGTAGCCGTATTTGTTACTCAAATAACTTTTACTTCTCAATCGTCTCTATCACTATGAAAATTGTCAATGGCAGCCGATTTGCTGTTCTACAGTTGGTACCTCTCAGGGGTTAAAATTACTTTGGCGCACGCCCACAAAACAAAATTTGGGTACCTTTTAGGGTTGTTTTCAAAATTTCCAGACGAGCACCCACTGTGTATCGCAACCATAAATTGAATTTGGTAATACCAAGAGGCCGTAACATCGGAAAAGTCAAATGCCATGTACACGTTTTTTGTTTCTTTTTAATATTTTTTGTTTGAAATCCGCACTGAAACAAAAACATACCTTCCCTGCTGACAGAAGCCTCTTTTCTTTTGTGTTAGCTGGGCTGACGAGAACGGGAAAAGAGAGCCGATCTGCCCTGCGTGGAAACTGACTGTGCTGAACATGTTCCGCGAATACTGAGCAACCGAACTACACGTGGTATTTCACGTGATGCCACGATACCCGACTCACTAAATGACAGCAGATTTACAGCGGGCTCAAATCACGGTCAGCAAATATCACATGGAGCATGCTTTTTGAACAGTGCCATCTAAGATCGTGGGCCGTGGTTGGATCAGAGCAAGGGCAGAGGTCTCTTTTCCCGTTCTCGTGAGCCCAGTGAACACAAAAGAAAAGAGGCCCCTGCTAACAGGGAAACACAAACCTACATTAACAGACGAATAATAAGACCACATAAAGCAAAAAGAACAGCAACAACCGCAACACCAAGTACTGTAGACCAGGACTAATTGCACCTACAGATTTAAAAAGAAGAAAAGCACACAGACACAAACACACACACACAAGCAAAAGAAAAGAAAAAGGTCGTACGATAATTCAAAGATCAAAACAACTGGTTAAGAATGCACTGCGAACAATCAACAATTACTTCGTTGAAATGTTCATTAGCTTTTCCTAGTTTTTTAAAAAGTATGTATATGATATGTTTCAAAAACTGAGATATAGG
>BLFK01000324.1:716605-724105 GCA_014634185.1 Astreopora myriophthalma | reverse complement strand
TTTTCTCTTGTCCTAATTTTAACAAAACCTCATTGTTTTAACATATTCCGGCTGATCACGATTGGAAAATCTTTAAACCTCTTCTCATTCCATTCACCTCTTTTATTTTTCCAACAAAATCCAGGTCGGCTTTCCTCGTCCTTCTGTTCAAGTTACAGTGTAACCAAATATGGTATTGAAGCGTTTTCGGACGCACTAAAACAAGAAATGCTCCCCTGGGGAGTACAGGTGAGTATAGTGGAACCCGGAGGATTCAAAACCAACATCATGGTACCATCCAAGCTTGAAAAAACTCTGAAGGAATGCTGGGAAAACTTGAATGACCAGACGAAAGAAGCATATGGCGAGGATTTTATGAAAACAGGTAAACTCTAATTGTGCTAACTACTCTCTTCTGTGAAAACCCGCCCCGTAATTAAAAATAATGCACTCAATGATCCTTAACGTTCGGACGGACTTGCTAATCTTTGGTTATTCCTTGTTAATAATAAGAATAATGAATAATAGTAATAATTTCATTGGGCTTAAACACGATAGTTTACATTGTAGCCCTTAAACTTTAATTGTCATAATTGCCTGGTAGTATGAACTAATTTGGCAATAGGGGGTACGGTGAAGATGTGTGACCCATGTAGGGGACTTCGTGTCCTATTGTTCTTACACCAGCCCATACTGTGTAAATCCTTAAAGAAAGAAAGGAAGGAAGGAAGGAAGGAAGAAAGGAAGAAAACGAAAGAAAAGAATAAAGGAACGAAGGGAGGAAAGGAAGGAAGGAAGGAAGGAGGGAAATATTACTCTACTCTTTTAATAATCCCGGCTCTGAAGGCAACTGGACATTATGCCTTAACCACTGCCGCGGGCACGACGTTCATGCTAGAACAGTCCTAACGAAGAACGAGTGTTTCTATGGATTTACAGAGGAGCCTACTTGCCTGAATTTGCAATCAAGTACCCTTGTTCTAGAGCAACCCCTCACTATCTCCTGAGGAAAGCACATGTTTACTGTTTCGTTGTTCACGGTCCTTTAACACCATCGGTTTCGAACACAAACTTATCACAGTTCCATTTTATTTAGTAGCGTGCGTTTCCGAACACCTTCCCTTAGATGGACTAACGAGCTCCATCCACCCGGGTTTCCTGTCAGGTTTACCTTCCCCTTTGTTGTAACCCTAACAGGGCTGGCTAAGGGGTTACTGCTGCTTGCCAAGGGCATCACCCTAGACTCTGGTGGGTGGGTACGTCCAGCTTCCCGAGGTAGGCTGAGGCGCCAACCTGTCCTACCCCAGTGCCCCAGGGAGTATGCTGTACATAAAGCAATATAGAAACATAGTTGTGACTAGATCTGCGCAGTGCTTAGAAAAGTTTGAAAGTTTTAAGAATTGGGAACTAAAATTCTAAATTCTAAGAAACGATCCATCTATCTATCTATCTATCTATCAAATGTTAAATGCCTTGAATATCTTAATCAAGGATTGTACGTTCATGTAAAGGGTAAACATCGTTATAATACCAGGGCATCATCTGATAATCATCTCTAGCTATATGTTCCTAACTTTCATAGCAGGTCAGGACTTTGTAGTACCTTTTATGCCAGTCTCACACGTTTTTGAATTCCTCAGACAAAAACAGTAAATGTATTGTAAAATTGGAGAGTTTTAAGAGACACATTTTAGTAATTAAGCAGAAATTTTAATCTTAATCACTTTGATATTAGCAGTACTTTTCAGTTTCTTGAACGAATTTATATAGTTTTAAAATTGATAACAACTTTATTTATTTCACATTACTTACATTAAAGAAATAAAAATTACTTATTACAATAAAAGCTATATTAAAAACGTGTAGTATTAATAAAAATGTATTTACAAGTAAAAAGGTGTCGGCAAGACATAGTAATAAAAACAATTATCATAATAATAATAATATGGAGAAACAACCTGACAAAAAAAAAGAAATAGATAAAATAAAAAAAAGAGTTAACTCAGTCCAGCCAGTCCATTTTTATATAGTTAGTCTTTTCTTCTTTACATCATGACATAGTTTCTCGGACTATAATAGATAAAATATACAATATTCTTATTCTTATTCTTATTCTTATTCTTATAAACGTATCTTGCCACAGGATTGTAGTTACAGACAATACCGGCGATATAGGTGTATAATTATTTCCGTCATGGGCATAGTCCTCCTTAGAAACCGGGGTTAGTTTAGCGTTCTTAAACTGCCCTGGGAAAACACCACTTGTGATGCTTGCGTTATACATATGAGTTACGCTACGTGCAATAGTTGGTGTTATGAAGACAATTGCATGACTTGCTTCGTGACGTGTGATTAGTGGGCGCTCACTCAGACATCTTTGTTTTTGAAAAATTTGTGAGGGTCAGGTTAGATAACGCAGGTGAAAGCAGATTTCTGCGCCCCCACTGATGACAATCCCCACTAAACCCCTACCCTAACAGTAACCCTGACCACTGGTCACTGAATCTCCCTCACCCTATGTTATTTAATGCTAACCACTCGTGAGTACCGTTACGTGTGTGATTTTCGCGTGTGGTAGAGATGCGGTTTTGGACAGACTTTTAGGAGATTTTTTACTGTAGTCGCTGCCGTCTAGGAACATTGGTAAATCAAACGTGTTGTTTTTGGTTATCGAAGCTCACCATTTCACTTGGGAATCTATCCAGCCGTTTGCCAATTCCCTTGGAAACTGTTGATAGTGAGGGATTTGTAACACTTTTTTAACACTAAGTCCGTCTAGACCCGTTGCATTATTAGCTGGTATATTTTTGGTGTCCTCCACGACTCGATGAGTTGTAATAAAATTGCGTGGAGTCATCAGCTCGTGCGCTGATGAAGTCAGCCAAATGATATTGGGTTTGTGTTGGATAGTAGGGGTCTTGATAGAAAGGCCATTTACAGTGGGCAGGAAATTCGTAAAATGTTCCTCAATGCATTCGTCATTGCCAGTAGTATCGGACACATCCTCGCTGTACACATCAATAGCCGCTTTCGCGTGTAGCTCCCTCTAAAATTTTGATAATGCCAAGCATCGAGTCAAAACTAATGAAAAGTTCGAATAAGTGCCTTCCTCAATTTTATGAGCGCCTTAACACCCTTTCGGGTCAACAAGGGTGAACCCACGTCGACTGTTGCTCCTTTGACATAAGTCCCTGTAGAGTACAATTGTTCCTCTTGATTGAGTAATGATGACCGGGAGAAAACCCTACCACAACCAAGGTACCACTCTGTTCTTGCCCGATTGCGTGGCAGACGCTAGAAATGGCTAAGAGAGAGATGAACTCATGTCTCCTTTAATACTAGCCTGCAACGTAGGCTACCGTTCTATTGTGACGATTAACAAATTCGCCTTCATTATCTTGGTCAACTTGGCCACATTTCTGATGTTATTTCCCAGAGACCTATTTACTTTCTGACAACAGGCAGGTTTTAATTCGTTTTTTAGCTTAGTTTAACATACTGTTATCCAATTTTGTTGCAGTAATGGGGTTCTTTTTAGACCATGGTCGCTCTGGTGACCTGTTCTTAGTCGTTGATGCAGTCATAGACGCTCTCACGTCACATGTGCCACGTGCACGTTACGTAGTTGGCCTGGATGCTAAGCTGCTGTTGGAAGTGGGTACCTGGTTACCAAGCTTAGTCACACAGTTCCTTCTGCGTCTTTTTTTCAAGTACCAACGCTACAGGGATACCAAAATGGCTAGTAAGCAAAGTGCAGATGTCGAAGCCAGGAACACACAATTACTTTGAAGATATTAAGCTTATTTCTAGACGGAGGAGGGCTTCATTTAAAGAAAGAGAACTAACAACCCTGGGCTTAATATCTTTATGGGAAAACCGATTGTTTCAGTGGAAAAACAAATGGAATGGTTAATCGCAACGGAATTTTTTTTCCGCGCGAGAACAAGAGTGAATTACGTAAGAGTGTTCCTATGGCCTATGGCCTGGGTGGGCTCACCAGCGCAGTCACAAATAAGTGTATTTTTAGACTAATTAGTGGTCGTGTCCCCGAAAAAACAAGGCAGGCGCAGTCACGCGTGACATGGCCTCTCCTGATTGGTTAAGGTGGCAGCCCTTTGTTTGTTTTCGCGCGTGAAATGTATCAAAAATAAGTCCATTTGTTACTGTGCTGGGTCAAGACTGTAAACTGAACACTCTTACCTAATTTACTCTTGGCGAGAATCGCTGTTCAGATAAACCATTCCATTTTTTTCCTACCGGAACAACCAATTTTCCCACATAAAGGGTACAGCTCATTCCTTCTTTTTTCCTTAAATGCAGAACGTCCAGTACCGTTTGTCCAAGAATTCCCTTCAAATCGTGAGCGCTCCATGATGTGGGCTTACGGTGCTATTCTCGTTATTGCGGGGGAGTGGGAGGGAGATAAGAGCAAAGGAAGAGGCCTGGGGTGACATTAACCACACACAGGCTGTTTTTGTTGGAATACAGTAAAAACTCCATGCAAGAACCTAGTGGTTTAAGAACCTGCTGGCAGAAATAATACCCAAAAATACTGTCATTTTAATACCCAAAAATACAAGAACCTGTTTAGCCAAGCAAGATCTAGCAGATTTTTAAGTGTGGGTTACAGTTGAATCTGATTATGATAAACATTTTAACCAAGGCGTTTGACTGCAATGAGTTCTGTTGGGATTAACATAATACAGTTGTCAATAAATACTGTATATTTAAAGACCAAACCCAAGTTTACTTGTTTTTCTGGTAATCAACAACTGCATCTACTTCATATCAATTAAGAAGCAAATTAAGAACTTAATTAGCCTAAATTGCCAATAACTACTCCAAAATAGAAGAACCTATATTGCCAGACTTCCAAAAATGTAGGTTGTTAGACGTGGGGTTTTTACTGCGCTTGTTCTACTACATAAGTGTTTTGGGGGTTGACCGATTTATTGACGCCATGCGTACATTTTATATTAACGTATTCTGAAATTAATTACCGTTCTTCATTGCTGGATATAAATGTCAGTTCGGCCTCGTCAGATCCGTTGTAAGGTCTTCAAGCCGATCACAAGCTTGTACACTCAGCTTGTGTAAAGCTCCTAGCTGTGATCTTTAAGCTAACAGTGAAAACCATGTTAAAGGAAACCTCCCCTTTTTCAACAAATGTCACCTAAAATGTTCCAATTAAGAATTGGTTCATGCTTAGCGTGCGTATATCGAGTTAACAAATCGACAGCAGTTTTCTATGGTCTATACTCTTATAGACCATAAAATGACGTCATAAAATGTTCAAAACTCAAGTGAAACTGCCAAGTGTTGAACATTTTATGGCGTCATTTTATGATCTATGAGCGTATAGACCATAGAAAACTGCTGTCGATCTGTTTTGTACAATAACATGGAAAATACGAGCAGAATTGGCTTTATTTTTCGTAGAGCGCAGGTTACAGAGCGAAAGCAAAAGCCGTCGCGTAAACTAAAACTAAAACTCGTCAGAAATATCTCGCAAAACGTCCAAACTGAAATTTGGAAGTATTTCGGACTCCATTTCATGGGAAAAATGGAAACAATTTCTTCGTACGGTAAGAAATTGCAAACTTTTCCTTACATTGCTTTACATCTGACGTCATTTTTATTGTCTGTACTCTTATAGACAATAGGTACGAGCCAATCAGCGCGCGGGAATTTGGACAGTTATTGTACAATTATGGATGCACGCGGGAAGTTTGGAGAGCACGAAAGAAGCTCGAGGCGTAGCCGAGAGCAACTCTAGCTTCTTCAGTGCTCTCCAAACTTCCCAAGTGCATCCATAACTCGATATACGCACAGCTAAAAGCATAAACCAATTCTTTTATAAAATAGTGACAAGAAAGTAGTGCGCGGAAAACAGGTTTATTTGTGATTGATTACAAAATTCTCTCAATGCGCGTACTGAGAAAAGCAAAGATTATTATTGGCTGATTACAAACACGCCATTTACTCTGTATTTGATTACAAGTTGCACACCTCATCAGATGGACGCACGGCCGTGCGTATGTTGAGAAATGTACCATGATGACGCCAATAGGAGTTAGATAGGGAAGCACGCTATGTTATAATTGTACTTATTAGAAAATCTGTACGAAAAAAATGCGTTACCCAGTGAAATGATATTTTTATCGTCTTCCAAAGATCGGCATCAACGCCATTTCAAGGTCCTCGCTGCCGCCATCTTGAATTTCGCGCTATGCAGTTGGGTATTGATGACGTTTCGTGGTTGCTTCGCTATCCGGTTAGCGGGAACTTTGAGTCAAAATGCCACACTGTATAGGTTTTTGTTGTAGTAAGCAAGCGAAAAACAGACAAGTTTTTGCGACAACTGTCCATGTTTTTTCGAAGGATGATAGATGTGCCTAGATTCAAGTAATCTGAAAGGCAAAACTGTCGCAAAAATTCCACTTCAGGCGGCATAACAGTGCATCGATCAGGAGGGCCGAAAGGCGATCGCGAGTACCTAAATTTTCAATCAAAGAATTGCTTTCTTCCTCTTCGGCTTGATTTTCGCATCTTTCCTTGCTTGAGAAGTATTCTGGTTCCAAGCAGGAGCCCATATGTAGGAGCGTCCAACTCCCCACTGGACCCACTGGACGCCCACTGGACGCCCACTGGACGCCCACTGGACTGGTCCCCAGTGGGTTTGTACGCTAATACTGGAGTAAACGGAGCTATTTTAGAAACAAAGCAAGAGACTCTCATTGCGCGACAGGGAGCTTAAGCAAAGGCGTTTGGAGCGACGTACGTCAACAGGAAGTGGACGTTTCGTATTCTTCGGCAGTGCTTTCACCCAAATTTTCGGGTAAATCGTCTTTATACGAGTAAAGACGCTGAGCAGTGCAAATCTGGAATGGTCAAGGTGGTTTGAAACGAAAACGCTTCATTTCCAGTTGACGTACGTCGCTGAAAAACGCCTTTGCTTAAGCTCCCCTGCCATTCTCGATAGCGGCAGCGGGAATCTTGAAATGCCGTTGACGCCGATCTTTGAAAGACGGTAAGAGAAATTTCACTAGGGAAGACATTTTTTTGTCACAGATCGTCTTAAAAGTACACATGGAACATCTTAGGTGACATTTTTCTTAGAATGGAGGTTCCGTTTATCTCAGCCACAAACGGAAGGCCAATAAATTCAACAATTGCACATAACCTTATACATGGTTAGTGTGCTTTAATTAAATCACAAAATACACGAGCAGTTCATGCGATTTTCTTTAACCATATTCTCAACATTTTAAAGACTCTCTGTCTACCAAGATGCAATGCGCACAGGCTCGGAGGTTTCGTATCATATGAAACCTCCATTTTTCCGTCGGTGCGTTGTTCCTTCGTTAAATCATTTGTTATCGGAGTCATCCATTGGGATTTGTTCTTACTTAGTGCTTCTTATTGCAGCCACGTTATCGTAATTTATTAGGAAGTAGATATTTTGTCGTTAATTGCAATTCTCAAGCGTTTTAACTTCCGTTGACTGACTGAGCAGTTGGA